>MINK01004157.1:0-13580 GCA_001735545.1 Phormia regina
TTTATTTATTTATTTATTTATTTATTTATTTATTTATTTATTTATTTATTTAATTTAATTTAATTTATTTATTTATTTATTTATTTATTTATTTAGTTATTTATTTATTGTATTTATTTATTTATTTATTTAGTTATTTATTTAGTTATTTATTTCTTTTATGGAAAATCTTTAAAAGAGAAAAATGTTGTATAAGAAACTGGGAGTAATTGCACTTATTAAAAAATTAAGCCTCTTTAAAATCGTGAGTGATATTCTCCACAGAAAATTATCTCTTTTCTTGATATGAAATAAATTTTTGCTCAAAACTTAAATTATATAAGAGCTTTCATGATCATAAAAATGAGTGGGTCGATATTTTTTGCGATATCTCGGTAATTTTAAAACAGAATATGCTAATTTTTGTTAGCGTTCTTCTAAGGAATACTACCTAAAATTTAATGTATTAAACATAAATATCCGATATCAGAGGCTCTCCAAAAACTGCTTTCAACAGACAAATATACATTGTTATAAAGACTTACTTATCTATATCTATCTAGAAGATATATTTGATGCCTTAGATGAATATTGTAGAAATTACAAACGGAATGACAAACTATATATTCTTTTATAATAATTCTTTTGCAGATAAAAACCTTTTCCCTATAAAATGGGGGGAAAAAATCATTTTCTCTAAAATATATATAAGAAAACAATTTACTCTTATATATTTTTCTGTATAATTTTCTTTAGAAAAAAAAGTAATTTAAGCGCAACCTAAATTATCTAAATTTAAACTTATTTCCATTTTAGTTAGTTATTTAACAATTTACACCTCCCCCAAAAACGTGAGCCCCACATTGCTTTCAGCCTTTTAATAAAAACTTTATTTTCTAACAGTTTATTTGTACGCGGCACTTGTCATTTGATCCCTGGCAAATGGTTGTATACTAAAGTAACTACATAGCATCAATATTTTGTTAGCACTTAAAAATGTTTTTGACATTTTTGTTTAAAATTTCAAAAACTCACTGCATGTGTTTCTTTTTTCTTTTTTTTTTTGTGTATGTGTGGGTGTGTTTTTTCTACGTTCATACGTAACGTTTCATTTCCTGTTAAATTAAAGTAGCTTTTTTTTTATAATTTAAAATCATATATAAGTAGAAACACTGTTACTGAGTTGAAAATATTAAATACACACTTACATACACAAGTTAACAAGTGTGTATATATAATTTATATTACATATATTCATTTCTAAATATTTGTATGCATGTATGTATCTATATATGTGTGTGTGTATATGAAAAAGTTTCCATACAATTTATGCACAATATGGAAGAGTATTTGCAATAACAAGTGGTAAAATGTCGCATTTTATACACTCAATTAAATGGAAAATATATAAACTCATACTATATGACAGTATTAGTACCTCTTATACATATACACATATGAGTCTATATACATATGTATTTAAGTTTATGTTAAAGGAAATTTGTAATGACAATGGCTGTGGCACAATTATAACTATATGACAACACAGTGTTGCAAGTGTTGGAGCGAGTTCGTGTATGTTTTTTTTTTTTTTAGTTTTTTTCTCCATTTCAAATCCCACAAAAGCTGTTGTTTAGTTTGCGCCGAATATAATTTTCAAATTTGTGTGTTGAGTTTTTTTTAGAATTTCTGCTTTTATTTTTATTTTTTTTCATATCTAATATTATTTTTAATGTAGTTGTGGTTTTACTACAACAAAATTTTATGTAGTTCAGTGGCGGCTTTGATTATTTTTAAATATTTGAATGTAAGTTTTTATTACAACATTTCTAAATTCGTTGTATTTATTTATTTACACGAGAGTGTGTGTGTGTATATTGTAAGTGTAAGGAAGCTATTAAACAAGTATATTTAATACTATAACAATGTTTTGTGGTTGTATGTGTTTATATTCGAAAAGGATTATAAAGATAGATTTACTACAATAAATGGAGGATTTACTTACTTATATGCAAATTGAAATTTGTTTTAAATTGAAATTTAAGTTTTAGATTTTTTTATTATATTAAGACATTTTCTACGTAAAATTATTGTCCTTTAAGCGGAGAGAGAGTGGGAAAATTGATCTCTTCTGAATAAAGGGAAACATTAATGCTCATAACAATTGAGACCATCAATAAAAGTGTGCTAATAACTTTCTTATGTAGATAGGAACTTATACAAAATTAGCTACTCTTAAAAGAGAAATTTGTATTCTCTTTAGAATATGTTTACCTCTTAAGTGTAAAGAATACAGTTTGCTCTATTAAATTAGCCTTGAATAACAAGAATGTTTAATAATCTATTACCAGATTTGTTTTTTTAGAAAATAGTTCTTTCTTAAATTCAAACATTTTCTCCAGAATATTTGTCTCTCTTAAGGAAAAAATCTGCTACAGCAATACTAATTGTCTAAGGAAAATAGAAAAAAATCTATCTTAATATTTTATTTTCCATAAAGAAAAAGGTATTTTCTTTACGGAAAATAATTTCTTTTAAATGAAAAGAGAATATTAGCCTTGGAATAAATCAATACGATTTTGTGGAAAAAGTAATTGTCTTAGGAGAACAAAACATTTGCAAAATTATCATTTATTAAAGCTTTTATTCTTATTTCTTTTCATTAAATACAAAGATAAATTTCATATAAGAAATAAGTCTTTCCTTAACATAGAGAAAAATTTACTATAAACAATAAAACATTTTTATATAAAAGTCCTTCTCAAAGAGACAATGGGTTTCTTTTAACAGAGAAATATATTTTCTCTTAAAGAAAAAATATATAACCGTCAGAGTAATAAATTTTTCTTTAAGAGAAAGTCGATCTTAAAAAGAGAGATAAATAAAGTTCTTCTGTATAATTTTGTATACAAACTTGGTGACAAAAAAGTCAAATTTTTCGTACGAAATTCGTCTCAACAAAAAATAAAATTCAAATAAAAAGAAATATTATCTTTCTATATTTTTTTTTATTTTTAAGAAGTGAAAATTTTGCTTTTAAACTAGTCCATTTTAAACAGAACGAAAGAAAATTACATTTTTATAGATATCTAGTTACTCATTTAAATAACATTGACAAAATTGTCTATCTTTAGCAAAGAAAATAAATATACCTCCTTATTTCCTAAATCCCTTTGAAAAAAAAACATTTGAAAAAAACATTTTTCTAGGAAAATTTTTTAAAATGAGGGAAAGTGTTTTACACATTAAGGCCCTTTAATTTTAAATAAAAAGGAGCATAAAATTCTATATAAAATATAGAATATATATAAAATATTAAATCAGACAGAAATATTTCACTGAAAATTTATATATTTTAAAGAGAACGAAAATAAGTCTTCTCTATAAATAATCTCTCTTAAAAAAGAAGAGAACACACATTAAACATATACATTTTAGAACAGAGATCGGAGCTCTTAAATTTCACATTCTATATTTGTGTATGGTCTGTACAACTCTCTCGCCCTTATATTGTGCACGGAAACAAAAATTTCATAATATCTATTGCTTTCAAACGATTTATGATCTGTTATAAAAACTATAATTAAATATTAAAACAATTTGCCTAAAAATGTATTAAAAATATAAAAAATTATTAATAATTATTCTCTTCTCCTCATGTAAGAGCATTAGATATGACAAAATTAATAGATTATTTGCACGTGTGCACCATTTAGCCCGTCCCAGTATTAGAGCTAAAAATTCTATAGAAAAAAATATTTTCTTTTTTAAATCATATAAAACTATTTAACTGAAAATTAGTTTTCTTAAAGAGAAAGTGATTGTGTCTAGAAAACAGTGTTGCCGGAGTCGATAGTTCATATTACACAACCCAAGCCTTTAAATTATCCAAAATTTAAAAAAATTACACAAAAATGTAAACTTTTTAAAATTTACTTAAATTCAATAAATAATTCAAAAATTGATTTATTTTAACTCAGATATGTGGTCTCTAAAATATAAATATAACAGCAAAAACAGCTCTGAAAAAGAACTGTAAAAGCGTTGATTTTAACGATGTGTTGTCAATACAATTTTAAGCCCTGATATTTGATAACTCCTTTTTATGTTTTCTTTTTATGAGTTTTGAATTGAACGTTTATATATTGCTTAATAAAAATTTGATAAAAGATAATAAAAATAAATTTGTGAAATTTTAATCTTCTTAGAAATTTACCTTTTCCCTGATAAAAAGAAACACATCTTTTGGAAGCATTATAAATCATCACAAGTTACACATTTTATTCCGCTCCTGTTGCAATCTGTTGCAGTAGAAATTCAGGTATACATTTTCACAGTCTTAAATCTCTAAATTAGAGCAATTTTGCATGACTTTTTATTAACAGTTATTTATGAAATTAAGTTCCATCGATACAAAATTTTGTAAGTCTTTCATATAAGAAATACATTTTTTAATCTCTTATAAATTTCAATAATATTTATTTGTCATATTTTCTTGAAGAAAGAAAAATTTAGTTTTTTGTTCCTCACTTCATATTACTAATTTTAATAGTTAATATTTATATAGCCTACCTTAAGGAGTAAATAATAAATGAATTTATAGACTACTTTAGGGGATATCTTAAAATAATAAATCTAAGAGGCTTGAATAACAACAGCTTGAAGCATAAATTTAACTTTCATTCAACCACAAAATTTAATTAACATAAAAGTAAACTATAAAATTTCCTATTAAATAAGAAGAATTAATTCCTTAAAAGTGTTAATTATTTCTGCAACATTAAATTTAAAATTATGTTTATGACTGTGACATAAATCTTAATAAATAATTTAACAAAGTAATAAAACAATATTGAAAATATTATAATGTTTAAGAGCCAGAAAAACAAATTAAATTTATAGAATATTATATATATAAAATATTGTATTAAATAAGGAAGAGGTAGAGAGTTTAAAAAATGAAATTATTTTAAAAGGGTTTATTAAATAAAAAGGATGGTAAGCTTTTAAGCGAAAACGGAAATTTTGCTTTAATATTTATTAGGGATAAGATAGCAAAGAAAATTTTCTTGGTTAAAAATTTTGTTGAATATTTTTATTTATTTATTTATCTATTAAATTTATATATTTTATTTATTTTTAAAAAATGGCTCAATATTCCACAACCTTTTACAGGTAACATTTACTAAGATCTATTTATATTTCATTGCCTACATAATAAATCTTATTAGAAACAATTTCTTTAATATTTCAATGGAAAATTGGAAAACAAGACTCTTAGTAGTAATGAATTCTATAGGAATTTACACAAATTCTTAGAATTTAGTTTTTCATTTTCAATAAAACGCATAAAAGCTTTACAACACAATGTCACATTAAATAAAATTAATTTCTTTCTTTTACACTTAACAAAAAAAAAAAAACAATATTTTATTTAAAAATAAATATATGTAGCCTACTTTCAAAAATATCTAAAATAAAATATTTTAAAGCATACTTTAGGGAGGTAGAAAAAAAAACTGCTATAACAACGCAATTTCAAAACAAAAAAGGTCACCAAAAGAGAAAAATACTTTATGTTTTTTACATTAAAAATAAATTTTCATAAAAAAAACGTTTATAGGAATTTAAACTTAAAAAGCTTTAACATTTATTAAAGGTCACTGCTAAATAGCAATTGACTTAAATATACATTTTCACACAGTTGGATACTTAAGGCTGGATTTATCATTAACACTAAAGTGTAATAAAATGTGTAATAAATCTTATAAAGGTAAATAAATATTTTTTTTTTGTTTTTCATTTTCCTCTCCCCTTGTTTAAAGTGAAAAAAATCCTTGTTATTCTTTAAGAGATTTTAAATTTATATACTATATATCCTGACATATTTTTTTTTTTGTACTTTTTTTCTTAGTGTTATAAAGAAAAACATTTGGTAAATATTTTATACATTTAAAAGAAAACTACCATAAAGAAAAATCTGGACGGGGCTATAAACCTGCAGGGATTTTTTCACTTCCTTCCTGTTTTATGTTTTTTTTTTTTTTTTACTTTTTTCTTATATTTTTAGTAAGAAAAACAAAGATTTTTTTTAAAATAATGGTTTAAAAAATATGTTAGCAAGTACTTATTGTTATTGTTGTTGTGTGTAAAATGCTTTTGCTGTCATACCCAAAAGTAAAACTACTTTTATCTTTTAATATTTATTTTATTTTTTTTTTTGCTCTGTTTTAGTATTACATTTTTTTTCTCCTGTTGTTTGTTTTGTTTTAAGCATCTTAAGATTTTGTTTTTGTTAAAGTGAAAATAAAACTTAACAATTACTTCTAAATCAATATTGTCAGTTCCTAACGAAGTTTACACTAAAGAATTATAAGTAAATAAAATAAAATAAAAAAATATAAGTAAAAGTATGTGAACAAATAATATAAGGTTAAGAGCAATTTTAAAAGAACTACGCATAAAAGGAAATAATATAAAGATATTTTTCCAAATTTGAATTTAATGACCCAAAAATAGGATACAAGGTATCCCTAAGTATTAAGCCTCCAATACACTTTTCTTGATTTGACATTAGTTTTCGAGATAAATAGCGATTTGTAAAGTAATAGAGGATGCTTCATATATTAAAGCATATCTCGAAAACAACTAGTCTAACTTTATTCAAAGAAACATTAAAAAATATCTAATGGAATTGCAATAAAAATTGAGTTTGTTTTAACACAAAAGATTCTATTTAATTATATTATAAATTAGTTTTAATATTTGAATTTGCGACTACGAGCTCAATTTTACGTTTCTTAATTTTCATATTAAATAATTCATTACTGCATTAACTAATATAAATGTCACCTTTATAAATATAACTATTAATATTAACACACTTAAGGCAATTTAAGGAATAATAGAATAAGTAATTTTATGGTTTACAATCGTAAGTAATTACATTTTGTGGTCAAATGAAAAATTTATTTACATTTTGCAATAAATTAGAAATAATTTATTTA
Organism: Phormia regina; assembly: GCA_001735545.1. Classification (NCBI taxonomy): domain Eukaryota; kingdom Metazoa; phylum Arthropoda; class Insecta; order Diptera; family Calliphoridae; genus Phormia; species Phormia regina. The sequence continues at coordinate 6,987 of MINK01004157.1, forward strand.
ATAAAAGCCTTAAAACAGTTCTCCAGAATTTTAAAACCCCTTAAAGTATGCTACACTATATTAAGAATTACTATAGTGCAGCATACTTTAAGGGTTTTATAATTTTAAAAACGAATTAAAGGCTTTTCTAATTAAGAATTAAAGCACTAATTCAAGCTAAAATTTAAAAAAAAATTTTGGTCAACGAAGATCTTAATTTCAGTTGGAGTTAAAATAATTTAATAGTTTTCCACAAATTCTGTGGATAGCTGAAAGGTGTACTAAAGTCTTAAGATATTGTTGATATGTGTTAAAATATATTCCATTCGAAATGCTTGAATGTATTTCCCAAAGTTATATTTATTTATTTATTTATTAGGTTATCCAATTAATCAGGGTTTCAGATTAATCGGGTTATTTGACAAATAATTATTCGAGGTTTTAAGTTTATCGGTTATTAACCGATTAATGCCAAATTATTCGATTAACCGAATTGTTTTAGTAATACATATTAGACAAATATGTAAATAACATAATTTATAAAATGTAATCTATTGAAATAATTATTTAGAGCCTTAATATAAATAATGTAGACTTTTTCATAAGAGATCTATCACCCATTTATTTCAGAAAATTGGGCTTTAGACATAATACTATAAACATTATTCAAGTTTAATATAACTTCTCTTATTTTCTGTGTCAGAATAATTTCTTGTCATCAGTATATTGTCATGTTCAAGAGTTTATAAAATTTTAGGGCCTTTATTTGGTAAAATACACTTTGAAAAATTTTTCATGTAAATTGTTCTTGTGTTTCAAAAATTTGTATGGAAATTTTTTCAATGTGAGGTAAAGGAAATATGGGGGTTAATCTTTCAATTTTCTCCCAGTAAAAAAAATATTCGGAGAAGTAAGTAAGAATCTAAACGTGGGATCCAGAAATTATGCAAAGTCGAAAGAGTCCTATAAATGCTCCATTTTTGATATCTATTTAGTGAGAATAAGGTCATGAATAGAGAAAGTATGGTTTATTGGCACTTTGGAACTAAAATCTATCGTGTTTATTATTGGTAGAAATGTCTATTATGCAATTTTGACATGATGTTGACATAAATTTGAATTTTAAATAAAAAATTCATTAAATTATAAGAGCAAAAAAACTAGATTACGGTTAATCGGTTGTACGACACAAATTATTCGGTTTATTCGTTAATCGGATAATCGAATGGAGGTTAATCGATTGGATACCCTAGTATTTCCTCCTTAAGATAGGCTTTTTAAATAACAATGATAAAAATCTGTGTAAATGATGAATAATATTTTGAACTTTTTTTGAGTTAATAATTTTTAAATTTTATTCAGGCCCAGGATCATTAATGTAATAATTTTTGTAGAATACAGAGAAAAATGTATTAGACATTAGCATTTTCTGATATGCTACTATCTTCAACAGCATCCATCCCAAATCATTCACTATTTCAACAGCTTCTATTAGAAAAGCCCATTCTCTCATGTTATTAATTCTCTCAAGTTTCTAATTATTTACTCTTTAAGGTAGACTTTATAAAAAAAGTATTAAAATCCATATTAGCAATTAGATGAAAGTGAGCATAATATTTGCCATCTTGTATGTTGCCATCACTTAAAGGTAAATTACATAGTTTACAAATATTAATTTTGTGAAGAAAATTCACTTACTTAGGAATTATTTTTAAAAAAAATTCTCGCTCTCCTTAAATGTCATGTTTTTTATAAAAAAAAAAAAATTAATTTATTGTAGAGAATATTTTATACAATAAAAGTTTTAAATTTATAAACACTTTATTAATCAAATTTGTATTGAATTTTTGTCAATAAAATCTTTATAATTTATAAAATTTTATTATGAATAAGGCCGTATATCTTCACTCTGATTAATAGCAAATGATTAGTAAGATTAACTTTTGAGTCTAATTAAAAAACTCTTAAGAAGAGCAAACTATCGCACATGTGTTAATGTTCTTTTTGTTTTGCTCAATAACAAGCCAGCAAAATCATTCGCTTGATATTTCCAACGGTAAGATTGTGCTATAACGTAACCTTTCAAAAACACTGATAGAAATATTGGAAAATGAATATTTAATTTCATATATTATAATATTTTTTTAAAAGAATATTGTTTTTATATCCTTTTATAGTTTATTAAAATATTATTTAATATCAAATATTACGCAGGGAAACAATAATTTTTGAATTGACTTATCACGATCTGTAAAATTAAGTAGATTGTACTACATATTAAAAAAAAAAAAAAAAACATATCAAAACTACTTGTTTGATTTTGTTCAAAAATATATAAACAAATTCTTATTAAAATTATCTTCAAGTCTTAACATTAATTAGGTTAACAGTTATAGAGATATTATACCCTTTCTCTAAAAAATTTTTAATTTCATACAGTTTTAAGAATGCCGATCACTGTTCAAAAGACGACTTTATATTTAATAAGTTTAGGCTCCTTAAAGTATGCAATGTTAAAAATAATAAAGAAATTAACATATGAAGACTATTAACATATGAATTGGTTTATTTTTTATAAAATTTTCTAACTTATTGTAGCCAATTATTTACTCGATTGAAGAGAAAATGATTTTCAAAAGAAAAGTAATTTAGCCCTGTTTTTTAGCTCTTTTTAAAATTGAAAATAATTAACTATTTTCTTTTACAAAGCTCCTAAAAGTAGGCTGTAACATTTTTGCAAATTTAAGCTTTAAAGTATGCAACAAACACAAAAAATATAGAAAAAACGTAAAGCATAAATAAAACCTTACAAATCTTTTATAAAGAAACATTTTTAAAAACTTTAGGGAAGACATTTTAAATTTTGTTAAGCCTAAAATAGTTTTAGCTAAAATGTGAAGAACTATAACTTGTAATATATGCATATTTCGATTAATTCCAATCTCAGTACTGAAATGACAAGCCCAAATCTCTATACAGACCTCAAGCAGATTTCAAGTAACTAAGAAATCATAGAACTTTATGCTAAAATATTTTAAATAATGTAAAGATTTCATTATATACAAAGTTTATCTAATATAATTAATAAATATTTATTTAACCAGCACCATTGTTAAATGAGCAATAATCATTACAAAATCCTTTCTGCCTTTAATTTTATTGTTTAGAGTATAAAAACAAACTAAAGAAAAATACAAGGAAAATCTCTATAAAACATATACAGAATTTTTATTATTATTGTTATTTTCTTTCCCTTTTATCTAGTATCCTTTTGCATTATTTATTTTTTAGATGCAATTTAATATTTACGTCGTTAAAAATTATGAGCGAAAAAAAAAAAAAACTGTATCATTGTAAGAAGAGCGAAAATAGATATAAAAACGGATTACAATACATTGATAGAAAAAGGAAATCCACAGAGATTTTAAAGCAATTACACTAGAGGATTCTCATCTTTTTATAGTATTTACAATTCAATGAAATGTTTTTTTGTTTTATAAAAAAAAAAATAATAATAAATGCACATTAAATGCAGCTGAAGTATAAGAATAAAGTAATTTGATTTAGTCAAGTGGTAAACAGCAGAAAATATTAATTTGCAGAGTGTTTAAAATGGCAGAAAAAAGGTTTAAGGAGTAGCAATCTACTTGCAGTGAAGTGTAAAAAGTAATTCTTAGCAATAAATCATTATTTCATTATAATTAGGGGGCGGATATAATTACATTTATTTTTAAATAAAATATAAGCCTGTAAATATGCTTTGGGAAATTTACATAAAAGAAAATTATTAAAAATTTTAGTGCATATTTTAGGGGATAATTAAAAAATTAAATAAATCAATTGAATCCACATTTTAGATGTAAACATTTATTTTTCTGTATGATAAAAGTTTTCAAAAGATGGAATTTTCATTAATTTTTTATTTAAGAGAAGCCCTTAAAATGTGTTATAATATCTACTAACACTTTTAAACACTACACTTAAGCAAATTTTAATTTATTAAAGTATATTTTAGAGAATTATTTTTTTGCATAAAAATAAAGGTACATTTTTTAAAGCCTATTTTAGGGGATTATTTTTTATTTACGTATAAATGCAAGTAAACCCGTACTCTTGGAGAAAATTGTCCTATCTTTATCAGAAACTTAATAAAATATCTCTTGATAAAATTGTTACTTTTTAAATTATTTAAAATGTTTAAACAAATTTACATTCATCAGTTGTTTTTTTTTTTTTATTTTAAAAAATTATCATAATTTTATTTTTTTTCGTTACATATTTTATTCAAATTCAATTTTAAATAAATTCATTTAAATTGTATTTTTTCTCTCTGTAACCTTGGTAGTTTAGTTTTTCAAATTAAATAATAATATTTATATTTATTCCAATTATAATTGCAAATTATTTATTTTTGCCTAAAGTCTGTGTTAAATAAATCTAAAAATTTTTTGCGTAAATATAAATATTATTGGTTTTTCCATATAACTCTCATATTTAATAAAATTTTAATTTAATTTTTAGTAAACAAATGCAAAATATTTTTGCTTTGTTTAGGGTTAGTGTTTAAACTAAAAAAAAAAATCTACTCATAATTTGATTAGAATTATTTATAGTTAAATGTAAAAATAAATCTAACTAAAGCCCTAATTAAATAAAATGAAAAAATAATAATAATTATGGTCATAAAAAACTGAATTTATGGTTTTAATTTTAATTACTGTTTAAGTTTTTAGGGGAAAAAGAAAACACTGAAATAATTTTAAAAAGTGGTCTTTAATGGGTTTTTGCTGTTGGAAATGATTCTGCAACTTACGAACACAATTTAAGTACTCAAAAACAAAGCTAAAGTGTTTTTGAGTAGTTTGGGAGGTGCTCATTTCCCTAGCCTATCACAGGGATAAAGGGTAGACCACCAAAGTTCCCAAGTTCAAATTAAGCAGATTGCATGACATATTGGCGCATATCTCGAAGACAACTTGTCTGATTTTATTCAAAAATATATCAAAAAATTTTTATTAATATTGTTTACAAGTCGTTCAAATTTTACTTTTTGATAGATTCAATAGTTAGGGAGATACTTAGTAAAATTTTTGAAGAAAAATAAATTTTGTATAAAATTAAATTTTTTTTTCTAAAATTTTTTATTTCAAAAAATAATAAAAATTCGAAAATTTTAAAATTTATAATTTTTTTAATTAAGTCATAAAGAAAAATTTATTGCAAATAAAATAAGATATATTTCACTGAAATTAATGCATAAATATTGATTTCATTCACTAATTGGTGGATATACTCATTAAAAAAATTTTAACACAATGCTGCCTTATATATTGAATTATATCTCGAAAACTATTTGTCTGATTTGTTCAAAAAAAAAAAAAAAAAAAGATCCAATTAAAATTGTCTTCAAGTTGTTCTTACATTACATTTTGTTAGGGTCAACGGTTATGGAGATACTAAGCCCAGTTTTGGAAAAAAAAATTATTAAACAATTTTTATTTCAAAAAATTATAAAAATTTGAAAGTAGAAAAAATTTAGATTTTTATTTCTTAATTATAAAACTATATTTGATTAAAAAAAAAAAATAAATAAGATATATTTCTTTCAAATCAATACATAAATAGTGATTTAGTTTAAATATTAATGAAGATACCCATTTCTAAATTTCTAGGTAATTTTTAAATAAGTATTTCCCCTAATTCGTGAATAAAATCAAGATTTATGAATTGATTTTAATGAAATGTCTCTGCTTTTCCTTGCAACATATTTCTGTTTATGATTAAATTATAAAAAGTTTATTTGTTTGAAGTTTTTGAATTTTTATGATTTTTTGAAAAAAAAAAAAAAAACATTTTTTTTCTGGAAAATAGAGAATGACAAGAAAACAATTTTAATTAAATCTAATATTTTTATTTCATATCTCAAAAAGCTTTAGATACATCCAGAAAACAGCTTCGTTGTGGCAACCGAATTTATTGCCAATCGAATTCAGTCGGTTGTGTAAACTATCACAGTATTCGGTTGTGCTAAACGAACGTATGTGGTAGTGATAATTAAATTGGTTTTTATACGACTATTGTGAATTAATTTTATATTAATTTGACAGTTTTCTTTTGTTATTAATTTTTTTATTGAAAATCTATAAAATATAGAAAAAATAGTATATAGGTACTTCTCTCAAATAATACGAATATTTTAATCAATAACAACAGCTTGACTCTTGGTTTTCGCTTCCAAAATAAATCATATAAAAATATATCACTGCCTACCAGAAAGTTAGAACAAACTTTTTGATTTGGACAGGGTAGGATTGTTTTTTTCAAAAATTGTCTTTTACACTATATTGGATGCTACAAAAGATAATTTTGTGTGAATGTTGGCGGCAGCATCACTCCTTATTATAAACTTAAATCATAGCTACATTAATATTAAACAAACGTTTAATAAAACAAAAATAGAAACATTAATATGAATTCAAAATTACTTCTTATCTATGTCCATTGGCGCACTGGAACACGTTAATTATAACACATGGTACTATCATTTGAAAAATAAGTTTTTTGTTTAATATTTTTTAGAATGTCAAATAAATCTAACGAATTTATTGGTCGAGG
>MINK01004163.1:0-19287 GCA_001735545.1 Phormia regina
AAAAAAAAAAAAAAAAACAAAAAGGAAATCATTTTCTTTTTTTTTTTTTTTTTTTGGTAAGTATTTTTAAAATATTTTAAATTATATAAATTGATTAAATCATTAGTAAACAGTCAGTTTATTATACATCTTTGAAAGAGTTAATACCAAACTATACTTATTAACCAATTTTGTCTTACAAATAAAATATTTTGTGTTTAAAAGTGAAATAAGAACACAAATTAATTTCATTGTACTATAAATGTCCAGAGTGCAAAAATCAAAAATCAGATTGCTAACATCAAATATTAAAACATCAACAGAAGCTCAAGTAAAAATTTTAAAAAGGGCATTTTAAATAAGAATGGCAACTCTTGCAACTGATAATTTAAAATTTATAATTGTATTATTGGCTTATCAATGTTTGTGTATTCTTTATTGACTTTAATGTGAGAGAATGGTGAGAGATTTAAGGATTAAAACGTCCTTACTAAGTTAATTTTACTAACACACTGTAATATTGTTTTGATGGTACATTTTCTCTACTTCATCTATTTTAACTCTAAAAAGTTTTGTTCTTATGGAAGTTACTTATAATCATTGTATTATGTATATGGATGGTGGATTTGATACTTGATTTTTAAATGAATCACTATTCATCATGAAGTGCAAAATTAAATTCCTCTCATGTATTATTGCAATTTTCAGAATATATGTATGTATATATGTAACTAATAAGAGCTTTATAGCTCCCGAGTTTGAATTGCTTCATCACTATTTTCTATATCATACTCTTTCGTTGCTACATTTTTGGTAATGTTTGTGAATCACAAATTGTGACTCTCACAAATTTTGTTCTGTTATCATATTTCGCTTTTGTACTTGTTAGGTAGAAATTTCTTGTGAAAATTGTATTTTTATTCTTAAGAATGGAATGTGTAATTTAATTGTCCTTAATTCTTTTTTAATTATTTAGTTTAATATTGAAGATTTTTATAATAAATTAACAGATACAGAACGTTCAGTAGAAGATTATACTCATAAAAAAAATGTCTGGATAATTTTTGATTGCAAAACTTTAGATGAATATTTAATGCTTTATTTAAAAACAGATGTTTTATTACTAACAGATGTTTTTGAAAACTTTAGGCTACTTTGTAAAAATATTTACAATTTAAATCTGTGTCACTATTATACAGCTCCAGGACTTTCATGAGATGCAATGCTAAAAATAACAAATATTAAATTAGATTTACTAACTGATTTAGATATGATTTCATTTATTCAAAGGGAACTAGAGGAGGGATAGTGCAATGTTCCAATAGACATTCAGTCTCGAATCATAAATATTTGTCTGATTGTAACAGTGGATTACCATTTAAGTATTTAATATACTTACATGCAAATAACTTGATAGCTTTTCCTTAGATTCAATTCCACATGATTCTAATTATGGGTATATATTAGAATTCGATTTAGTATATCCGAAGGAACTTTATGAAATTCATAATAGTCTACCATTTTGCTGTGAATATAAAAAGCATCCAGAATCAAAAGAATCTAAATTAATTGTTGATTTGCATGATAAGTATGAGTAAGTTATTCATTATAAACATTTACAACAGTGTCTAAAACATGGTTTAAAACTGAAAAAATTCATAGAATATTGAAATTCAGACAGATCTTTTAATACACTCCACAGAACAAATGCAAAAAATGCATTTGAAAAAGCATTTTTTTAATTACTAAACTAAATATATGTTTTACTGAAATAAGTCCACTGAATTAGTAAAATCAAACATTCAAATGTTTTGAAAATGGGTCCAATTCGCTCAAAATAAAATATTTTTTTTATTCACTTTGGACAATTTGTTTATGAAATTAAATCGTATAACAGTGTTTAAATTTTTAGTATTGAAAAAATCAAACAAATTGAATTTTAAAACATTGTTATAGAACTCTGTATGAATGGAATATATAAAAAAGCACCGACACAATTAAATTTATGTAACTAAACATACAAAGTGTTAGGTACTTTTTCACTAGTACCAAAGAGTGGGACTACTTGTATATACTTTGGTTTGAAAATTCTAAAGAATTTGTATAACCTTTTTTGAAGCAATAAAAATAATATTTGATTTTTAATACATTTTCAAACAATATTTATGTTTGAAACAATAAAATATTTAATAGGATTTATTAAATTTTTTTTACAACTAATATATTTTTTATAATATTACAAAAGAACATAATATTGTATTTTAAAAGATAACTAAATGTTAAAAAAAAAACGTTATTCCTTTTATCCATCTTTCTTGATACACCAATGATCTAATTGATTTAAAATGATTAATCCTGAAAGACATAAGCTATGTATTTATTACTCCAGAAAACAAAAAGAGTGCTTTACCCCAGATCACAGATAGTTTTTTACACGTTCCTTTTTGGACTCAATAGGTTAAATAATGTAGTAAAAGAGGGTTTTCGAGCAAATTTAATGATAAAAATAATACTAATTTAAATAAAATAAAGTAAAATAATTATATTTAATCATTCCATAAATTGTTCAACAAAAACTATATAACACATTTTTAAAACATTTTATGTAAATAGTTTGTTGGAAATCATTCAACCAACTTACAAATTTCTTATATTGCAGTGATATTGCATATATTGCATAAAACGTAGTAATAAATTCATATAATTTGTCTTAGTACCACTTAAATTTTTGCCTGCAAAGTTGACAATTCTCATTTCTAGTCTACACAAGGAGATTGTTATAACATTGATCTACATTAGAGAAATTTATATCAAGACAAACGTCAAATTTTTGATTGAGTTGCAGATAATTTTTTATCTCTGTCAATTATAAGTGAAAACGTATATCATAATAAACCATGTAAAAAGTACCAACAACAATCAAGATGGCGTCATTTACCAAGCATTATCAAGACAAAGTTGTCAGAGCTCGAGCGCTGACAATTTTCTTTGCGCGTTAACGCTGCAATAATACTGACAATTTTTTGACGTTTATCTTGATAAAAATTTGTCTAATGTAGACTCAACATAAAAGGAAGAAGAAGAAAAAGTTTGTGATCTATACATTAGACATATTTTTATCCAGACAAACGTAAAATTTTATCATGATATAATTTGTCTAATGTTGACTGAATTTGTCAGTATTATTGCAGCGTTAACGCGCAGTCCACACACGCTTTTTTCGAGCAATACAAAATGATGTTTGATGGCAGACATGGTTGCTCGAACAATTGTGCGACATTGTACAATTGCTATGCTTATACCAAATTCCATGAAAATCCATCCAGCCGATCAGAAGTTACGGTTTTATTTCCAAAAAATTTCGATTCTGCCCCATGTTCATTCATTTAAAACAGGGTTTCTCACAAGATCTTGTTTTGTGTTGTAATAAGTAATAACATTTGTTATAAATTCGTTTTTAATATAATTTGATTTCAAATTAGATGGGAGGTATACAATGGTGTACATGGTCAATTTGCCGAAAAACATGGTAATTTTATTAAATTCGTAGGTCAGATTAAAAACTAGAAGTTTTATAAAAGCAGACATTTTGCCACGTTGTGTTAAAGTGGATCATTCAGTAAAAAAAGACGACTGAAAAAAGATAAAAAAATACAGGAACAGTTAATGCATTTATTTCATGAATGGTCATTGAAAGGACTGAAAAATAGCTTAATATGGTACCTAAACGTTACATTTTCATAGAAGAGAATTTAGCTTATGTGGTTACAGATCCTACCAATTTCTAGCAATGAAAAGGAGGGTGTAGTTTGTATTGCAAATGTTGTTGTTTTTGGCTGAAGCATTTGCTAAAAATATACAAAATTATAATTTTAATACAAGTATATGTTAATAAAGTGAACGTTTTTTTTTTTTTTTAAATAATGTCATATAATAAAATAAAATTGGGATTTATTTCACTCTTAAAATGGGGGTATATTTTATAACAGAATAAAACCTCAAAAATTAGGAATAATCAAAAAATTACCCTGATAAAGATTTGTCTAATATAGACTGAATTTGTAAGTATTCTTGTCAGCGCTCTAGCTCTGACAACTTTGCCTTGATAATGCTTACGTACCGTCTATACTAGTCTATTTCTTTTTCGAACATAAACAAAACGTCGGCAGAGAAATACGCACAATTTTTTTCCATTTTGTTTTGAGTGGGCAGAACATTTGTCGAACAAATCATAATTTTTTGTTTGCCGACAGGGTCACTTCGATACTTTTGCATACAGCGCCTCTGTTTCCGCATGCAAAATGACGTTTAATGGCAGACATGGTTGCTTGAACAATTGTGCGAAAAATTTGTATCAAGACAAACGTCAAAGTTTGGTTTGAGTTGCAGATAACTTTCTATCTCCGTCAATTATGCGTGAAAACTTATGTCATAATAAACTATGCAAAAAGTACCAACAGCAAAGCATTTCAAGACAAAATTATCAGAGCTCGAGCTTCTTTTAGAGCTGAAATCATAGTATAATTAGAAAGTATACTCGTAAGAACAGCTGTTTTACAATTTTTTCTTTCGTGAGTATTATAGTCTTCCTCTCTTTTATTCTCTCATTTTCTGTTCATATCATTTCGAAAATGTGCGCGGTAGTTTTACACTAACAAAATACAAGGAATTGTTGTTTTTGTAGATGTGCGAGTTCTTTGTAATTATACTATGGCTGAAATAATACTGTCAAATTCAGTCTACATTAGACAAATCTTTATCATGATAAAATTTTGACGTTTGTTTTAATAAAAATTTGTCCAATTTATACTTAAATTAATGTCATAAAGAAAAAATAATGAACAAACACGCTCGTGTATAGAAAAGTCACGAAAAATGTTACAAATAAATACTAAATTAGTATGTTCCTGAAATATTACATCTCAATGTTAAAATTTATTTTTATTTCACTTCTAAAATTACGTATTTCTTTCAATATCATTTCAGTTATAAGAAAATTATTATTAATTATATTTCAGATTATAATAAATACTACCATAAATATTAATTAAAATTATGTATATTTTCAGTCATGGAATATTAAGAGTTCTCTAGCATTTTTAATCGTATTTTCTTACATATATCAGACATTTTATCTACATTATCAGAAATATATTTGGTTTATAAGTTTATCCTATTACTATTGAAGATAATAAGTTAAATTAGCAATTTTTAAAAGTACATCGCATGAATGTAGTAATTACACCTAATTTCGCGCCTACATTAGACAAATTTTTATCAAGACAAACATGAAAAAATTATCGCGATAAAGATTTGTCTAATTAGTCGCCTTCACGTAACACAAAATATTTAAAATTAACACTAAAATCATGTTACTGATAAATGTAGATCGTTCAAATTGGTGTTAATGTTAATTTTTTAGATGTTTAAACACGGTTGTTTAAGCAAATGTTAAAAAAAAACATGTTTAAGCATCATACAAATTAATATTAACATCAAATTGAATGATCTACATTTATCATTAACATGATATCAGTGTTAATGTTTAAAGATTTGTCTAATGTAGATTGAATTCATCCGCATTATTGTCTTGATAATACTTGGTAAAAGATCCCATGTTGATTGTTTTTGGTACTTTTTACATGGTTTATTATAATATAAGTTTTCCCCTATAATTGACAGAGAAGAAAAATTATCTGCAACTCAAAAAAAAAAAAAAAAAAATCACGTTTTTCTTGATAAATAATTCTCTAATGTAGAATCAACGTAATTGACAGAAATAAAAAATTATCTTGCATAACGTTGAGGCTACATTAGACAAATTTTTATTAAGACAAACGTCAAAAAATTGTCGTGATAAAGATTTGTCTAATGTAGGCTGAATATATTAGTATTATTGCGCCGTTAAAAGAAAATTGTCAGCGCTCTAGCGTCAAAAATTTGACGTTTGCCTTGATATAAATTTCTCTAATGTAGACTCAATGTAAACCGTAGAAATCTTTGGATAACATTTTTAGATTTTTATTTGTATATCTTTCATCAAAGTTAGATTTTTTAAGTTTTATGTAAAAAAATATGCATAAATTTGAGATTTTGGTTGGTTACTATTTGCTTTAAATATTTTTGAATTATATTAGGTATATTTCAACATAATTTGAAAAAAAAAAATTATTTTAGTCTATGGAACAAATCACAGTTCACCCAGTCTCTAGTAAGCTGGCAATCGCAGGCCTTCGTCAATAAGTCAATTGCTTTCGATAATTGGCAACACCCAAAAAATACAACTGTGTACATGTATTGCATCATATGTTTTTAAATACCTACTGAACGTAGCTAAAATAATTGAACACAACTGCTGCAATTTTTATTAAACAGACTTTTTATTTTAGTACTTCTTTTCCTTTCTTCCTATATGCAGAATTTTTGGTAGCAAATGTTATAAAGTTTAAGTGGTTATAGTTATAAAAGCAAAAAATATATATAAAATTTTCTTTAAGTAAAAGTTCTTCGTATTGAAATTCGTGAGAAAAAGAAAGTTAAAAAGAACAAATTTACGAATAAGCAAAGAAAAATGGTGAATGACCAGTAAAATTGTAAATAGCTAAAGTTTTGTTTTTCATCAATGTTGCAGTAAAATTATTAAAAATAAATAATAGCTTTTGTAAGCATATAATAAAAAATAAATGGTAAATAATGAAAGAAAAAATAAAAAATAAAAATCTATAAAAGTGATTTTGTAATCATTATTTTTTGTGATGTAGTGATAATCCTCCCTCGAACCCCTTGTGTACGAGTTGCACAAATACACTCAACATTTTGTATTAGGGAGAAAAATATCGGCAACTTTTAAAAACGATAAAATAAGAATCTTCACACACGATCTAAAATAATTATGTGTTTGTCTTTTTTCAATATGGTTGAGCATAAAATTTATTATATGCATATGTATGTATATATTTAAATTTCATTGTTTTGCAAAATCGGACAATAACATTGACCATGGCCATATTATTATATAATAAATAGTGGTTATCTGTCTGAATATTTGTAGCATTTATTTATGTTATTTCATTTAAGGACTTTACATACATATGTTTATATGTATTTTGTGGACATAAATATTTCAATATCAGTAATAATTAACATACATATGTACGTATATGTACATTATTTAAATACATTGTGGTAAAGTGATGTCAATTGAAACTTTTTAATTGTATTACACAGCTTATTAAATTGTGTTTTTTTTTTTTTTTGCAAATGCCGTAGATCTGAACAGGCTAAAATTCTAATTTTTTTTATTACTGAGTAAGAATCGGCACAAAAAATATTTTATACATAGAAATCAATATATTGTATAGAAATAAGATAGGGCTATAACATTCTTTCAGAATCACTTTTGAGTGAGTGTTAAAAAGTCTTAAAAAAATATTATTATCTCTTTCTGGTACAAATTTGACAAACTTCTCATATCAATATGAAGTTTACAAAATCTTGATAATAATTGTCTTCCTATATGTTTCCGAAGCTATATTTAAAATTTCTTTTGATCTAGTTATCTTTGTAAAATATGTCATTTTTTTTTAGTGACAACCAAGTTGATTTGTTTGTTTGATCAAAATGAGTGACAAAAAGATGTACGTGCTATAAATTATAAAACAATTTTAAAAAAATTCAAATTGGCCAAAAAATTAATGTCCGCAGACAAACTGTTTCCAAAGTCATTAAATAGTACCAGAAGAATTCGATCATTTATATGAAAAATGGTTGGCGGCAGAAAAAAGGCCTACTGAAAGTACCCCTGTTAGCTAAATACTCAGGCTATTTGAAAACATATAAAATCTATAATGTTCAAATGGAATGCTGCAAACAAATTTAGAAGCCAAGAATAGGGCACGGAATTAAAATCCAATTTCATACAAAAATTCAAATGTTGTAAAATGCACGAGAAAGCGTATGTACTGACAGATTTTTAGCAGCTTCCTGGTCAAAATTTATAAGTTGATGATGCTCAAAGATATGTTATGATAAGTTAAGGACTAAAAAAGCTGTCAAAATTTCCGAAAAAAAAATCCAGTTGCGACAAAGAATGTTTGCAAAAAAATCTGTTTCATTTCATAAAAGAGTACAATGAGGTCTACATATTTTTGGCCTTATTTGGCATTATGTTACTACTTAGGAACGCTCTGGAGTGGTACCAAAACAATTATATAGTCTTTGTACCTAGAGAGGTCAATTCCCTAAATTATCAAGAGCACGAAATTTTTCAGAGCTAAGTTCTGTGAAGAGATATTGGACTTTTGTGAAAAGAGAATTGATAAGGACCAAAGAGGTGTCCCAAAATATCGATGATTTTAAAAGGAGATATGAAGACCGTTCCAAAAAGTTGTCTGAAACAATTATCAAATCTCAAATGAAAGGATATATATGACTTTAGATCATCGAAATATATCTGTATATTTCTTAATTTTTTTTAGCAAAGGATCGCAAGTTTGTCATTTGTTACTCATAATTTTTTAAAACTTTTAACCAATATTGTTTTATTGCTATTTACGAAATTGGCTTTAACCTTGAAAATCAACACCACATTTCGTATTACAGTTCAAAAAGTTTGAAATATTAAAATCAATTTTCGATATAAAATTTAGCATCAATTATATATTTTTAAATTAGAATCCAAATTCTCTTAATGTTTTCAGCAAACGATCCCAAGATATATATTATTCATAATATTCAGATTTTTTGTGTTTTTTTTTTTTTTATTTTTATTTGTTTGTAGTAGTTAATTTACAGAATTTTACAAATTTTATGATATTGAGAAAAATTAATTTAAATAAGATAAAATTAATGATATACTAAAAACTCCTAACTTCAATAAAGTGGGTCAATTTGTGTGAAAACAAAAATGTAGCAATTGTAAGCTTCCAAAATTAAAGATTTATTTGTCATAAATTATTTTCCAAAATATTAATAATAAAACAAAATGTTTACATTTTTTATTCAAAAAAGTCCGACATATAAAAAGTAACGCTCAGATGTTATTGATAGTAAGGTGTCTCTGTATGTGTAATCTGAACCAAAATGACAGACAGATGAATATACATCATTAATATTTTAGACGACATAAGTATGTGGCAGTTAATATTAGTGCAACTAGTCTTGAGATGTTCATTTTTAGGCAACATACCACAGGCACAAATTGGGTATGTAATGTATCATGATATCTAAGTAAAGTAATAATATTTATTTATAGTTTGTGTCAAAAATAAGTAAACAAAGTAATATCTTGAACCAAATTGGTTCCTTTTCAAGTTGTGGATCGAAGATAATTATAAATACATGTGTCATACAGTTTCATATAATTATGACTTTTTTAATAATCTTTCTGGGATCATCAACAATTTTGTATACGTATACTTCATGGTCTAATTTAAAGAGTTTATGTGATGTGTTGAAATTTTTTTTAATAAAAATATTATATAGAAAGTATATAAAAATTCTAATCAATGTTTGAATTGATTGATTGAAAAGTAGGAATACATATATATGTACAAGAAGTATTTATAACAGAAACGGAAATATAATTTATGAAACCAAAAAAGTAGTAACAATCAATCTTTATGGAGTCTACATTTATTAAGTCTTAGGTTCGACTATAAAATTTTAAAGTCCAAAGATTTTTATTGAAAATTTTTAACAATATATGGATTCCAAAACTGTATTCCGTTTGCAAATTCGTACTTTGGAATTTTAGAAAATATAGACTTTCATAAAGTGATTAAAATTCGAGAGGATATGTTTACGTCGAGAAAATATCTATACGAAGAACTTGTAAATAATTCAAAAACAAGAATATACACAAATATTTAAAATCGATTGAGAAGCCTAAATTTGACATGAAATTCCGAAATGTCAAAAGCAACCTACTGTTTGGTGCCGGTACATTTGCAATAAAATATACGACTATTTTATGACGTACTGACAAATACTTATAATTTTTTCTACCGTTCTTCTATGCATATGAACCGAATATTCAATTTTCTCTTTATTAATATTGTATTTTAGACTTTCAGAAAAAAATTATTAACAGACTTGATACTTTACATTTTACATTGATACATTACATTTTACACTGCAAATTTAGCATCTATGAAAAATACCTGTTCAAATAAAACTAGTGATTAAATTTTTATTTCATTTTTTTTGCATATTTTGTCAATACACATTAATATTTTGGTAAATAATACAGGATTATTTAGCACACTTCCCAGCTACTTTCCAAAAAAAGCTATCTTTGATATCTTACTAAAGATTTTCAATGAGAATCAGATATGGTGATTGATGAAATAAATAAAACAGAACATCAGTTTTATTTATTTCATCAATATTTGATATTTTTAACAAAAATCATGATATAATAAATGACAAGGTATAATTATTACAAAGAACGTTCTCAAATTTATTTTCTGAAAAGTCAGACAGAAGAAAATGTAAAAAATTAAAACATACTTCAAAAAAATTTAATAAATATAAATAAATTTAAATAATATATAGAAATTAAAAAAAATAATAATAATAATAATTAATATTACAATAAAATATAATTTTTGCAATAAATTGTGTATACACAGAATATAAAAGTACATATATTTAAAAATTTTCTACATAAATATTATGAATCAATCATGACTTTTTTTTACCAAAGTTTTTTCATAAAAAATAAATAAATTATTAAATTGTTCTTTATGAACATATTAGGAATTTTGCAAAATTTTTGCATACATTTTGATTTATATTAATAAGATTCTACTGCAAATGCTAAATAAAATTAGTTAAATTGGAAAATATTAGCAGGAAATGGCTATTTTCCAAGAAAAAGTAATTAGGAAATTATGTTTTAAAATTTGATAAAATTTGGTATCATTCTACAATACATACATATGAATATAATTTTATTAAACAGAGCTTCTTCTGTTAAATGGTACCAATATGTAGCGTAAACTAGTTAAGAACTAAAAATTTTCTAAAGAAAATTTTAAAAATTTATTTGAAAATGAAAATAATAAAATTTAAACAATTTTTTTAAGTCTTCTTGACTTTTGATACATATAGAAAAAAGTTTTAATATTTGAGAAATCGTTTTTAAATATTATGAACTAAAATCAATGAAAATAAATTCTTATATTTACGAACAAACTTTTTTCTGTGTAGAGAAAAATATTTTAAAAAATATAGACAAAAAGATATTTGATATTTTTAACAAAATCATGATACAATAAATGACAAGGTACAATTACTAGAAAGAACGTTTCCAATTTATTTTCCTGAAAAGTTAAACAAAAGAAAATGTGAAAAATTAAAACATACTTCAAAAAATTCCTTCTTTTCAAGTAATATTTATTGTTCACTTGAATTTTAAACTGAATATTTTTATTTTTTTCTATTTGTATTTTTTGTTTTCTCTTTTCAATGTTTAATTATTTGACTTTACAAGACTAAAAAATGACAACTCTCCCCAATAATTCTACCTTGTTTAGTTCTATCATAAACAAAAATTAAAATAAAATATAAAATTTATGAAAAAAAAAACACATTTCAATAAAAGTTTTTTACATAAATTAATAATAAAAATTTTGAACAAATTTAAAAATCCAATTGAATGGATTTTGCTAATTTTGTTTGTGTAAATCAAAAATTTTTTAATAAATGTATTTATTTTCTCTCGCAATATACATATTTAATTATGAAAATTGTAAGCCAAAGGTGTTTTTTCTGCAGTCAGGCATCCATAAAAAATCAAAATGCGTGCACTAATCTCCTTGAAAAAGTGGTTTAAATTTACAATATGTTTGCTTCATAAATCCTAATAAAATCCAAAAGTTTGTGACTTAATATTATAATAGAGAAGATTATCATTGCAATAAAAAGTTACACTTGAATATTGGTAAGAATGTTATAAAAACATAAATAACTCTTAGAGCTACAAAAAAAAAAAAAAAAAATCTTTAAATGGAATCAAAGTTTAAACGGCCATAACCAGCAAAAAATGAAATTTAAAAGGTGGAACGATAGTGATAATGACTTTATCCAATTTAAATTTAAAGCTAATTTTTGAACATTGCAGATAATATATACTTATATATACTTTTAAGGCACCACTTTTCGATCTAGTAAATTTAAATTCATCATAAACTATTTTATTAAAAAAATATCTTCAAAATTTTTTCATAATAATAATTATTTTAGTTGTTTTGAATGTGTAAAAGTGGATAAATATTTTTGTGAGATTGAATGTTCGTATGCATATGTTCTTTCTATCATATGTTTGTATGTATGTATGTATGTATATACAGTATGTATAAAACAAGGTGTATAAGTTAAATAGAGGCCGTTATCGTTTTTTGAAAGTTATTATGTATTATCATTTAACAGTTGAAAATTGCATGATGTGAATCACGTAGCCAAATTTGAGCATAAGTAAACAAATGATCAAGATTTCTCAGCTTCAGGAACAATTAATTGTCTTTGAAAATGTTAAATGCAGACATTTGTTTATTTTCTTTATGTTAACTATATTATAAAACATTTGTTTTTGACTGACAGCAAATTGTATTTATGCTTGCCAATCATTTACAATATGTTAGTTATATGATTATTTAATGAGATATTAAATATGAAGTTAGGTTTCTGATTATTCGCCCATAATAAAATACATATTCGTAAAGAGTGAGAAAAATTATCGATGAATTAAAAGAGTACACGGATGTCTCTCTAGTTTACCAGATGATAGTTATTCGTTATATTTTTATAAAGAAAAGATAAGGTACTAATAATTTATAGTAACAATATACTGTCGCTAATTTGGAATTTTTCAATTTGTGTATGTATTGCTTAGTTCATGTGACAGTCTATAATATCAAAATAAACAAAAAAGTAATATCAATTATTATGTATAGTTAAAAAGTATACAATATTTGTGTTCGACTTAATAACTCTGACAGAATTCACAGTTACGAACAAAATTGTTCAAAGTTTGATATATTACAAGTCACTATGATGTACGGTACAATATAAAAAATGTACATATTTCGACAATTCTCAATTGAGGCCAATTGCAAAATAAATGCTAATAAGTCTGGATCTCTGATTTAAATTAAACTTGGAACATTGATAGATGAGGAGTTAGGAGAAAAAATTGTTAGTTCAACTTCGAATGAAAAATTAAACTGTTTGATTTTGTAAAAAAAAAAAATTGTTAATTTTGAATTATATTAGAAAGTTCAATATGTTTTTAAAGATTTAAAAAAAAAAAAATAAATTAATAAATAGTAAATAAATAAATATAGCTTACCGGTGAATTTAGTCATACAAGAGAATTTTCTGAAAATATCCATATTTTCAATAATAAAAATTTTGATCATTACATTTATCAATTTTTTATTAAATATTTTACAATATGTGCAAAATTTTTCAACAAAATATATTTCATCTTTTGTAATAAAACTCACAAAAAATACATTAATATATATTTTTATTTCAAACATGATAGAAAAAAATAAACTATTGATGAAAATAAAAAAATCTGGAAATTCAAGATTGTTTTTCGATTGAAAAAAAAAATCCGGTCTGTAGGGCCAAGCATAAAATTTTAGCTTATAAATATAAAAGTGCCACACGAAAAATAATTTTAAATGTTCCCCTAGTATGTTCTTATATAATTCTAAAAAATTACATCTCAATGCTAAAATTTACTTAAGACACCCTAAATTTACGCATTTCTTTAAATATAATTATCAAAAATTTACTTATAAGAAAATTAACTTCAATTTATAATATAGGCATACTACGGCCTTGAATATTCATTCATTATATTTTCAGTAGCGTAATATTAATATTTTATTAAAAAAATTTTATAATCTAATAAAAACAGACGCGGATCCACGGGAAGGGAAAAAAGGAAATTTCCCTCACCAAAATGAAAATGCTTAATGAAAAATATATACTAAAAGAGAAATGTTGATGAAATTGTTGAGAAATTCATTATTTTTTCCTCCCCCAAAAGCTTAAGTTGGATCCGTGCCTGAATAAGAAAAGGTTTTTAAACTTTAGCGACCATGTTATACAAATTAATTTTTTAAACAATTTTTGCTTTTGAAAACATTTATATCTATATAACCATCAATTTGCCGTTAAAATTACCTTAATCAATTATGAATCTACAAATATTATTTGTGTAGCTAAAGGGTTAAATGAACACCCATATTAATAGTAATCCAATGATACCCTAAAATATAATTTACAATGGAGAATGTCTAAAGTATTCTAATACAAATCAAGGCACTTTAATAAATATGTTTTTCCTAAACTAATCGTCGGATCAAATTGAAATGTATTGGTTATTTGCTGGTATGTTAAGTATAATTTATAAATGATGCTACTTGGTGATATCTCATTCAATTTCTATCAATAAATAATGAAATAAATAACTAAAATTGATTATTGATAATTGTTATTCCATAGAGAGTGGAATCTCAACATTATTTTTTTATAGTACAATTAATCATAAGAATTATACTTTGTATGTAGTCATATGTGATTTAAATCTTTTTGAAACAGAAATTTTTGATCCCCGATATTGGTTCGGAAAAAACTCATTATTGAAAAGTTTTGAAAGTTTTATTTATTATTATTATTATTATTTTTTTTTTTGGGATTTTCATTTATATACATGTAAAATTTCATTTAAAAATATAAAATAACAAAAATGTTATTGTATAATTAAAAATATGCACAAATTCACAAATTCGGAGTGTTTTTTGCAACAAATTTTCATATTATAAATCAAAGAATACAAAACATTAATGTAAATGCTAGTTTTTTTATTTTGCCAAACACTTTACATAAGAATAACATATATAAATAAAATGAAATCGCATTTAATTTATGGAAATTACGTTATTTTAAAAATTTTCGTTTAGCTTTACCATTTTATAGTTAATCTCTTGTTACAACAGTTTATAACAAGCAATATTATTAATAATGACCAATTATATCTTGTTACTTTTTGAAGGCATTCAGAAGATCTTATATATCAAATATGGGTCAATAGCCCAAAACCCTGGAAAATATTAAGTCTCGCAAATTTGCATTATTTAATTGTGCATTTAAAAGTATGATAAATAAACGGACACGATTATATTTTTGATGTGTTTTTTTACAAAGTTTATTTTAGAACAGAAAAAATATTTTTTCATATTTGAAAACTACAAACATATAAAATTCAAATATATCTAATCAATAAATAATTTACAAATATTAATTAAACCTATTTGAGAAATACACTTGTTATGTTTACTACTTGGTAATCCTTTCGTTAAGACATCATTCTCCAATAACGATTTCTCAAACAAAATGATGACGTAAATCCATATGTTTTGTTCTATTGTGAAAAACTGGATTCTTGCTTAATAGGCCAGCACCTTGGTTGTCGTTAAAAATAACTGTTGATCTTTCGCTTCTTTTGTGCATTCCGGTAGAGACATATATTCTGCTTCAGTTGTTGAATCTCAGCTTTCAGCTGCATTTGATAATTTAAATATATAACCCGTATAATATAGCCTATCGTCAATACTAGCTCCCCAAGTCAGCATCTGCGTATCCAGTTAATTCTTTATCGTTAGCTTTGTAAAGTAAACCGATATTTTGAGTTTCTTTCAGATAACGTAAAACTCGCTTGGCAGCAATCCAGTGTTGTTTTCCATAATTAGTATTGTACTGACTCAACACTCTTACCACATGAGCAATATCAGGTCTGGTTGAAACAGCTAAGTACATAAGTGATCCAACCATGTTTTGATATAGTAGTTTTTCTACCTCAGATTTTTCATTTTTAGTTGGACACAATTTTATGCCAGTATTAAATTTTTTTTTAATATATTCAATATATTTACGTTGCGACATTGTAATTTCTTTTGTACGTGGATCTTGTTTAAATTCAATACCCAAACAAATGTTTAAATGACCTAGATCCTTCATTTCAATTGATTTTGCCAATTCAGTTTATTGTTTGTTGCAGAGTTTAAAATTTGATTCAACTTATTTTTCATTTTACTATCGACTACATATTAAATATGAAAAGTTTTCATTTTAAAAATATTCTAAATTAAAATAAAATTTTAATATAGAAATATCATGTATGCAATTTATAATTTTTTGAGCTTTTCATTTTAGTTTTTCTTAAAATATTTTTCATTTATAATTTTTTACAAATTGCTTTTAGAATATATGATATTAATTTTAATATTCAAATTATATTTGTTAACGATTTTAAAAAATATTACTACCAAAGAAATTTGAAAAATGAAAAATTTTAAATATTATAAAAATGAATATTTAAATTACCAGAAATTTTAGAAATGAAAATTTTTAAAATGAAATGTATGAAAGAGGAATACCTAAGCGTTCAGGAAAATCATCACATCGTGATAACACAAGATAATCTAATTTTTTTTTTACTATAGGCGAAATATTAGACACACCCATAAAAAATCCAGACGTGATGGAGGAGGATTTTTTTGTCGACCAGTGTAATCATAATAATACAAACAATTATAAGGGCAAAAGCGCTAATATTATTTAGGAAGAAGAAGCTTATATGGAGGCTATATCAATTGTGGATCGATATTTATGAAATTTTAACCACAGGATGAAACCAATGCTGATAACCGATACAAAAAAGATAATTAAATTGGTATTTCAGATCATTTTTATAATTGTATTTTAGCGGTAACCGAAAAATAACGGTGAAGATATTTTACCGTTATCAGTATTTCGAGCTATTTCCATAGAAATACTTTATTTCATATATTCCACGACATAAATGAGATAAACATTGCGACATGGTCAATCAATTGAATGAAAATTACTTAAGATATCACATTTTTGCACAAATTCTGTAAAAAAAAAAAATGTTGGAAATGATTTTGTATTTCAATTTACATCATAAAATATCTAGACATTTCAATAATTAATAATTGTAGCAAAACAGCATTAAAAATTAATAAAATTTAATATCTACCTTTTAGGACTAGCTTATTAACTTGATGTTAATCTTAAATATATTCTCAGAAATATCCTGTATTTTAAATTTAACATACATTTATAAATAATAATTACGTCTAAATACATTTTATTTAAATTGTAAAATTCATTTTTGTATATTTTTCAACTTAATATTTCAAAAATGTTTACCAACCAGTTTTAAATTTTTTAATATTTACTTTTGAATTTCTTGTGGTTAAAAATTTTCGTAGTAAAATATTCTTTTGTTTATATTTAGAAACCACTAATAAATAAAATAAAAAATATATATTCTTAAGTTATCTATCTACATTATTTCCCAGACGATGTAAAACAATTTAGATTACACATATAACCTTTTGTCCTACAAATTCTTACGTAGTCGGATTTTGAAATTTCAGGAACGCAAAATAAGTGGATTTATATGCATTTTTTCTATTTCGATAGCTTTTTGAAGTTTGTAGATGTTGTAGAAATTTCAAATTCACTTTTAAAACTTTTTGTCTCACAAATCATTTTAATTAAATTTTTTATCAGGAAGCGGATGTTATTGGATTTATGTGCCTTTTTCTGAGCATTTGTCTCTTTCTAGAGCATTAAAAAGCTCCTGCACGTGCATACTTATTATTATAATTAAAACAATTATCATCATTAATAAATGTTACATTTGTTTACTGTTTCCTTTATATAATTTACTTTTCAAAAATATGAAAAACTAGCCGACATTTTTCGAAATTAAATGATTATTATTATTATTTTTTGATATTTGATATCTAATAAAATCTTGTCTAATAAAATCTTGTTTTATTATTTATTAAGGAACTTTTAAGCTATTGTTTATCATTTGAAATGGTAAAGGTTAGAAAAATTTAAAATTTTTGTAAAGATTGTTTTACAAATTGCAAATACAAAAAATTAAAATTTAAATACACACAAAAAATCCTATAGAATATATTTCCTCCAAACTTGTTATAAAATTATTTAAGCGGAAGGGTAGTATGGCAATTATACATTTTCTTAGTTTATTTCCATGTTCGAAAAAATAAATGTTTGCTAAATTTTCTCATACTTTTAGAAAAATTGTCTGCGATAGTATAGTTAGCTTAATATTTTCTTCTTAATTTATTTTATATATTTAAATTAATTGGGTACAACCACATATATATCTATAATTTTTTAAGAAAGTAATTACACATTTACATAAAAATGTATAATTGTAATAGAATATTTGTTTTAATTGCGAGACTTCTGGACTTTTCAAAGGTAGGATATCAGTTATCGTTTATAATGACAGCAACGTGTTATTGTAACAGTGAACAGGTGATAATTTTTGCTGATACTGTTGCTGATTACGCGTGATTATAATTTGGATTTTTTACATACAATTCACGAAATAAAATAAATTACAATTTATTAATGCATATTATATAGATTTTAATTTTTGTGAAAGCATTTTATGTAGAAATGAACAAAATGTTTTAATAGTACCGAATAGGTGGGTTTTATATAACTTATCGATGGTGGGTAAAAATATACCAAATTGGACCAAGGAAATTACATATTAAGAAGTAATCTATGATATACTAATCATTTTATAAAGTTAATAAAGTTGCAACAATAACTATAATGATGCCGCTCTGCAAAAATGTGTAAATATTCCTAAAAACAACTCTAAACTGAAAAATACCAATGTAAAATAAAATTCAACTTAAAAATAGTGCTTTGGATTTAACAACAACAATAATAATATGAAAAGAAAAATATCAATTGACTTACATGAAATATCGTTACCATATCATTACGATGATAAAAAAGTCAGATAATAATATAATTTATAATTCTAAAATGATTTAGGGTTCTTCCTAAAAGGTACACTCTAAAAAGATATCATTTTAGAAAATAACGATATAAGCAATGATATCATTAAATATAATATTCAAAATAGTTTATCAAAAATTACATAAGTAAAAAAAAAATAAAAAAAAAAATATATATATACGATATTTTAATAATCCAATCCGTTAAATCTGATCTGATGATAAAATAAAATTTTAAAATATAATTTTCATATCAAACACAATATAAAAAATTATTCTAAGTAATACGGCATTTACATTGATAAAAAATCTAGTTTATATGAGATTTTAATCGATTTTATTAGATTTTAAACCAGATTCTCCATATAAAACAAAATCTAATTTCTTACGAGATTTTATCAAAATCTAATAA
>MINK01004171.1:3219-18262 GCA_001735545.1 Phormia regina
TTTCTCAATAGGGAATATGATGAGTAAGTGGGACATTGGCACATCAGATTTTTGTAGAGCGTGCGATGATGTTGAGGAGCCACACACTACTTGAACTAGGTGAGGTTAATGGCAAACGATTTGTCAACCTCATACGGTTTGTAATGGAAATAAAATGGCTTAAGAACAATCATAACTGATTGGGTATAGGTTCCACTTTTTCTTCTTTTCTTTTTCCTTTTCTTCTTCCTTATATTTCTTAGCTATCGTCATATTTCTTTGTTTCTATTTTTTCTTTTATAAAGGGATCACAATGGGCTGTTTGGCCTCTGGGTGTAGGCGTGAATACGCCGCTCTTTCTAACCTAACCTAAGCCTGGATAAATAGACTATGATCAAATGTTCAATATATCTCACAAATTAAGGAATTATTATTTCTATAAAAAACAGATTTCCGAGATTTTGCGAACACAAAAAAATTATGATCACATATTTTTCAATCAACCCAGTTTGTTTAATTTCGCATTAAAATTTAATAAATATATTCAAATAACACTTAAATATAAAACAAATTAAAGTAAGATTTTATTTCTCATTTAAATTTTTAATTCATTCAATTATCCATTTAATTAATTTCTTAATTGGAAATTTTTTCTAGTTTTTATTTTTTTTTAAGTTTTTAATAATTAATATAATTAATTATTTTGATAAGAGGTGCAAATTTAAACATATTTTTAATTGAATGAATTATTTACTAATATATTTAATGATTGATTTAAGTTTTTGCTTTTTATCTGTGACTTTAAATAATTTTATTTGGTTTAGCTTTAAACCAATTTAAGTTATTTAAAAAAGGATTTTAAAGCAAGGATTTTATCCTTTTTAAAAAAGTTGTGAAACAATTTTATCATAGCAAAGCTGTACAAAATGTTAAGGACTCAAACTATTTATTTTTAATTAATTGTTATTATTTTTGGTAATTTTCAAAATTGTTGACCCACAAAAATTAGCCATCATTTGATAAAATCGGTTTATAATTGTAGATCACATGATTTTTTTTATACCCTTCACCATAGTTTTCACCTGTGGTACTTAATATAAGTTTGTCATTCGGTTTGAAATTTCCAAAATAGGACTATGTCGGTTGAAATGGCGTTTATAAAGCCCAACGATAACTGACATATATAAAATATATATCAAACGATCGGAAATACTTTCGAGAATTATGCTATTGAAATTAAGAAAGATCGGTTTATAAATTGCTGAGATATGTTTAAAATAGTTTTTAAACCTTGTTTTCGAGTTTTAAAAGTCTCTATTCATGTTAGGTCCTTCGTTCTTAAAAAGAAGTTTTGGTAATTTTTATCTGAATTTTTGTTCTAAAAAATTTAAATAAATCGGTTCAATAATAATTGAGATTTTGGGAAATATGTTTTTTAATTTATTAAAGCCGTTGTTTAAGATATAAATTTTTATTTTTATACAGATCGGTCATAAATAATTTTATAAAATTTCTGTTTCATGAATTAATTAAACAACCGAAACTAAAAAATATTAATAATATAAATATACACACAAACACACACAATGCGAAAGTATGAAAGCATACTTTAAGGCGAAATTTTAAAACTCATAAAAATTTAATATTTCATGTATATTTTGTTGTTGCCATATTTATGATGTAAATTTTAAATGGCAACAACAAAATACACGTAATATAACATGATCTTAAACTATAACTTAAAAAAATATATGCTTAACAATTTCCATGCGATTTTAACAAGTTTCAACTCATTCTCAAAAAGAGTATCCTTCAAAATTTTGAAGTCCTTTTAAGAAGAAATGTGACTTCATGCAGAAAACTGAATACACACTTTCACTACATATTGTCTCTACTTTCATGTATACATATATCGATTATCTCAAGTGTGAAAATAACTGTCACACAGTGTGATATATATTTATCCATATCTACAAAGTTCAATTTATTACATTTCAAGTGTTTTTCTCACTGCAATTATTTGCATTTAATGTTGATAAAGAAGAGCTAAAACTTTATCTGATATAAATTCAAAATATAGTGCAAATGCCTTTAAAAGCCCAATTTTTAAACATTTTTGCAATTGTCTCTGGATTTGTGAAACATATGTATAACGAGATAAGATTTTGGCTTTTCTTTATCATTAATGTTAAACGTAAATAATTGAGTTTTAAGGTTATGTAAATAATTTTGAAAAATAAAAAAAATATGTCAATACTTTTGTAATGTTAAGTGTATACACAGAGAAATTATTTTAATTAACATTTTAATTGTATAAATTATTCAAATGATTAAATATAAATAAAATAAAATTTTCTAATACAATTTTATTAAAAATAATATAAATTAACGGCTTTGAATTACTTGTTTATTGTATTAATTAATAAATTAATCAAATATTAATAAATTCAAGTAATAGATTGAATTTTAATTAATGAAATAATTAAATATGTATTTGTTTGCAATTAAAATTAGATATTAGATGTTGCTACACAGAAAAAATACGATCTTTTAATCGATTTATTAAAGTTAAAAACTTATTCAACTTCATTTTTAATTCCATCAATTATTGAATTAATCAAAATTTAATTTTTTTTTTTATGTTTTCCCCTAAAATAAAACATTTTATCTGCTTTTAATTTTTTTAATTATATCAATTAATAAATTAATCAAATATAAATAAAAATAAGTTTTAAATAATTGTATAAAAAAAAAAAACAAATAGTAAAATCAATCATCAAATATGTTAGTAAATAATTCATTCAATTAAAAACTGGTTTAAATTTCCACCTCTTACCAAAAAGATTATATGATAATAATTTTTTCTGTGTACAATTTATTTCATAGGTTAAGTATCTATTAATAAAATAATTGAAGATACATTATTTGTAATTGAAATTTGATTTTAGAATTTACTATGTAAAATTAGAATTTAATTTGTTATAAAATTCTTTTAATTAGAAAAATATTTTAAATGGCTATAAAATTCTAATTAATAATTTAATTGAAAGTTTTTGGAAATTATATGAAAAATTTGAGAATTTTTTTTTATTTTGAAAATGTTCGAAATCATTTTAAAATTATGATTAAAAAATATTTGAAATCATTTTGAAATTGTGATTAAAAATTTATTTATTTATGTTTTTTTCTAAAATATTTGTTTCTGTGTAGGAACTTTGTTTTTATTCATCAGTAATTACCTTAATCTACTTCTCATTTAAGGCATTTAAACAGCAAAAAAAGTAGTTTTTTCAAAATATTCCCAGCGAAAAAAGTCAAGAGCACTGTATGGGTCATTCGCTAAAAGTACTTAGTGCTCAAAAAGTTCTTTAACCCTTGGTTGTCATTGCTACCGTATTCGTTTATTGGTTATGCTTTTTGTTCATTACTTTTGAATAAATTCTGTTTAGCCTTATTAGAAGATAATAAAAATACTTTTAAATTTGTGAAATTTTAATTTTCTTAGAAATTATTAACCTTTTGTTTGCTGCTAATAATAAAAAATTTTAAATTTTTAAAATAAATTTTAAAGAAGCATAAAACAGGTTCTTAGTTATTTATTGGAAGTTTTGAAAATTTTGTTTTTTTTTTGCTGGAATCTTTTATCAAAAATACTTTATTTTTTAATATTGAAAACATTTTATAAGAACTGTTCACTTAAATTTTCGTTCCGCAATATGATCGTCTTTGCATTTTATATCCTCAAGTTTGATCAAAAGATAATAAGTTTTTTATCAGTTTTTTTCTTTTAGTTATTTAATTTCCAAGGGTTTAATATAAAATTTTGATATTGAAAATTTTTGCAATCTAATATTAGTTTAAATATTATTAGAATATTACGAAATCTATTTGTCCGACATTAAAATTTTATATTTTATTTATAATAAAATCATACTCAATAGCAGAAAATTTTTAATAAAAACAGACTATGTCCGATGTTTTTGTCATGTCAACAAATTTACCTTTAAAATTTCTTTAAACAAATATAAAACATTTACAAAAAAACATCTTTTATCTTATTAAACGTTATTGGTATTGCAGTGTGATAAGACAGTGCGGTAAGGCCGTATCAAAAACAACAAGAAAAAACGAAAAGTTTTACAATTTGCAACTCTATGCTAATTTCAAATGTTTTTACAAGAAACGTTGCAAACACAAAATAGTCATGTTATATATCATTTTGAAGGAAATTATGTCTTCTTTAAAACTATGTATAATAAATTTTTATATTTTAAAATTTTTAGTACACTTTTCTTGAAACAATGCGAACAAATACAAATGACAATATCAAAAATAAGAAATTTATTTTTTGAAGTTTTTTTGAAGCACAATAAGCAAAATATGTTATGTGTTTTTCTTGTCTTGCTTAGGAGAATTCAAAAATGTAGAAATATTTCCAATCGGTTAATATTTGTAAAAGTTATAAGCCCCTATATGTTTTTTACTCTCGAGGTAGTCAACTTTGATCCACTGTAACGGTGCCCTTGCTGCAGCTACATACTCCATTTAACAATATTCTAAAAGTCTAACCCCTCCTCTATTAATATTTCTAGTTTCATCTAAATCGGTTGAGTGGTTGCAAAGTTCCAGACTTATTACTATTTATTTTGCTTTTGGCAAAAATGTGCACTGTGGGATGCAATATTAGACATGCCCATAAAAAAAAAATCTAGATCTGATGGAAAAAAATTTAATGCAGATTTTATTTAATTTATTTTTTAGAGGAGCACGAATAGACATTTTTTTGTCGATATTTATTTATTTCCAAAAACAAATACCATCCATTTGTTGTGTACCATACCATTTACTTTGATTTTGGCCCCTATGTGCACTGTGGGACACAACATTAGACATGCTTATAAAAAATCTCGATCTGATGGGAAAGAATTGAAAGCAAATTTGACTTCGGCATGAGGAATTCCATCTAGTTCACGTATTTTATTTAATTTATTTTTTAGAGGAGCACGAATAGACATTTTTTTGTCGATATTAAAGTATTTCCAAAAACAAATACCATCAAGAAATTACCCTATCTTAACATAAATACTATAATGCATATAACATAACCTTAAAATTCTCTTTTTTTTTTTTCTTATATAACCTCAAAATATGGTCTTAAATTATGAATACGTTTCTTTGGATTCCTAAAAATGTTTTTTTTTGTATAATATTTTTTTATTATTTTCTAAAAATTTTGAGTGGGTGTGTTTGTGTTAGTGATATGATAATTTTTATTGGTTTCATAGGTTCCATGTTATTTTTATAAAATAAGGTCGGATTTCTTCGGTTTTATTGTGTATTTTTTGTTGTTTTTCTTTTATCATTTAGCTTCAAAATGCTTAAACGTTCCCGCCCAGTTACTAAATGTTTTGTAATATTTTTCCCATTTTTTGTTTGTTTTTGTTTTGGTTGCTTTGTTTCGTTTGTTTTTCTTTTTCTAAAAAGTACTAATTTGGCTGGTTTATGTTGTTTTTGGTTTTTTGTTTTCTTTTGTTTTTGTTTTTTTTGTTTTGCTTATAATGTCTCACATACATACATAAATAGTTTTTTTTTCAAAAAGTATTCCTTAAACTCAATTCCTTAAATATTATTTACGAATGAATTTATTTTTCAAATATTAATTCACCATTTAAAAATGGATTTAAATATGATTTTGTATCATAACCGGAAACGGAAGGTGCTGTTATACGTTTTCGCGCTAAAGCTTTAGTACGTTTTTCCATGTGACCATGACCGCTATGACCATGACTATGATGGGGTCTTTTATCTTCTTTCGAATTCAATATCAAAGGTATGGGTATTGAGGTGTAAAGGGGTTCTTGTATTATCGATGTGGGTGGATTTAAAGCTGCCTCCTTATATTTCTCTTCCGTAATTTTATCCTCTAAAGTTTCTTCTTCCAATTCCTTGAGCTTTTGATGATTACGTTGATTCCTTCGATGATGTTGATAATGTTTACGATGTGTTTTTCGTTTACTACCATAAACCGGTGATGTATCCAATATGGGTAATGTTTCTATGGGTCTTAAGATGGTTGTTTCTTTTTCTATGCCCAAAGGTATTCGATCGGGTTCAATAATTTCGGGTAGCTCGACTAATTCTGGCGGTGGTGGAGGTGGTGGTTGTCGAGCTGGATCAAGTAGGAATGTACCGTTAGTTGGTGTTACCGGTTTATTGATACGATCTTTAGGATTTGATTGTATTATTGTCGCTGTTGCGAATATCTCTTGAAATTTATTGCCTTTTGCTGCCAGTTGTTGTAGTTGTATGTGTTGTTTTTGTAAAAATTGTTGACGCTGTTGTTGTAGTTGATTTAGTATACGATATTGTTCTAGTATGTGTTTATAGAATTGTTCGGCGGTTACTTCGGATGAATTGATTAAACGTATGGCGATTTTTTCGGGTATCACAATTTTGTCTAAAAAAAAAAAATAATAATGAAAATTAATAATAAAAAATTTAAATAAATAATTTAAAACAACGAGTATTTTTTATCAAAGAAAATTTATCTCTGTTTAGATAATTATATTTTTAGTACGTGATATAATTTAAATTTTATTAATAATTATTTTAGTTATTTGTACTTGTAATTTAATTTCTATAAAATAATGAACTAAAAAATGTTTACTATAGCTAAGATCCATTCTTAATCATCTGGGGTACCAGCGAAATTTATTAGTCATACTTTTTGTAGAGATTCTTTTAATTAAGTATTTTTGATATGCCATTGATTTCATTAATTTGTATTGGAATTTTTTATTACTCATATAATTTTATTAATATTAAGTGAATATAAATTATGATTGTTTGCGATTGTAATTAAAAACAAAAACATTTGTTGCATTTAATAAAATGCTATTAATAAATTTATTCCATTGTTTTGTCTTAATAACTTCTGTCCATTAAAATAAATTATAGCCATAGTGCACAGTGGTGCCAAATGACAAATAAATGTTAATAGACCTGGATCTTTGGAACCACTAAACCGATTTCTATAAAACTTAGGATATCGTTAGATAAGGAGTAAGGCTTTCAGAACATTGTTAGCTAGAGTAAGTAGCTGGAGTACGAACGGCGCTATATTAGATCAAAGTTGAGAACCTCGAGGGTGGAAACTTTTGTATATAACTTTTGCAAATATGAAGCGATTTTAAATATTTTAACATTCTTGGATTTAACTAAGCGTCTAAGGAAAAAACATGCTTACTGTATTAAATTTTTATTTTATGTTTTAAATGATATTTGACTTCAAAAATTAAACCTATAATTTTTGGCCTTGACTTTATCGCCGTATTGTCCCATAACTTTTATAATAAAATTTCTAAAATTTTTTGAAAAATACATTCAAATTGTCTACAATTTTCTAAGTTAAGCTAAAGAAAAAATTTTATAGGTATCTTAAATCAGTAACAAGAAAAAAATTTTGAATTTCAAAATAAATCTCCAAAATAACATTTTTTACGAAAAAATAGCTTTTATATACATATTTAATTAAAAAAAATCCTTAACAAAATTTAATAATTTTCATTTTCTGAAAGACTGTATATCAAGAAAATGTCCAACTGTAATTTTGAAAAGTTCTGAACCATCACCTTAAATCCAACCGTGGTCAAAAATTATAAATTTTGGAAAAAATGTTGAACTATTTGGATTTGTAAAAAAATTTATTGTTGATTTCTGGGAATTATATTAGAATGTTCAATATATTCTTAAAGGCTTTGCAAAATATTATGACAGAGTACTGATAAATTTAAACACACGAGGCAAATTTACGAAAATAAACATATTTTCAATAATAAAAATTTGATCTTTAAAAATATATATTAGAATTGTATATATTTCTTTAACCTTTACATTTAGAAATTCTCCATTAAATATTTTACAATATTAAAAAAAAAAAAAAAATAAAAAAATTTTTTTCAGTATCTCTAAGCGTTAAGAAGATAATCTTCTTCAAATTTATGAAATATGTCCCTGTAAACATAATTTGCAAGTGTTTGTTTTATTTTAGGAAAATTATGATAAAAACTTTAAAGTAATAAAATTTGTTATAGATAGTTTTAAAGAATATACAATTTCCTTTAAAATGATATATAATATGACTATTTTGTGTTTGCAACGTATCTAGTAAATAAATTTTAAATTAGCAAAACCTTGAAAATTGTAAATTTTTTTTCATGTTATTCTAGATACGGCCTTATCGTACTGTATTACCGCATTATATTAACGTACTGTATTACTTCACTGCATTACCAAAATTAGAAGGGAACATGAAGGTTTCATATTTTTTTACATTTTAAAATTGTTTTAAAGAAAACATTACAATCACAAAATAGATGTTTTATATATCATTTTAAAGGAAATTATGTGTTCTTTAAAACTGTCTATAAAGAATTCTAGAGAAATATTCATTCAAGAGAAATATTTCATAAATTTAAACCTGAATATTTTCTAAACACTTGGTGTTAAACTAATTTTTAAACATATTATAAAATGTTTAATTAAAAATTGACAAATGCAAAGATTAGAGAAATATATTTAATTTTACTATAACTTTTTGCAAATTTTTTAGGAACATATTGATCTATATTATTTAACTGACATAAGTAACGAAACCAACAACCAATCTTTATTACAGATAAAAACATTTGAACTTTTTATCCATAATTGATAATTTTTGACCACTGCTGGATGTAGGGTAATCATTAAAAAACTTTTTAAAATAAAACTTGAAAATTTTTTAAGGTCAAATCTTTCAGAAAAGATGAGAAAATATTAAACTTTTCTAACAAAATGTTTTAAAAAATTTATATAAAAATTTACTTTTATCGGCAAAGAATATTATTATTTTTAAGGCTTATTTATTATTTTGAAGTTTTAAATATTTTTTTCTTGTTATGGAATTGAAATAGTTAAAAAGAATTTATTAGCTTAATATATAAAGTTATGGAGAATTTGAACGTATTTTTTTTAAATTTTTTGAAATTTTATTTTAAAAGTTATGGAGAAAAATGCAAAAAAGTCAAGATTAAAAATGGGAGATTTAGTTTTTTAAGGCAAATATCATTTAAACTATAAAAAATAATTTATATTCTTAGCTTTGCTGGGGATTTAAATACTTAAAATTGATTCATATTTGCAAAAGTTATAAGGCCCGATATGTTTTCCCTTTTGAGGGAATAAAATCAATAATATTGAAAAGTCGTTAACTCAAATTTCAAATTCAAAATCTTTTATTTTTGGACTCGGTAAAGACTAGACTTAAATTTTGTTATACAATATATAATTTTGTTTTTTAACTAGTTAAGAAAAATTAATAAAATTGGTAGGAAATACTATGATATTTTTCCAAAATCATGAAAAATTGAAGTGTTTAAAAATTCACAAATAACTCGAAAACTGTAAGAGATAAATAGTACACGACCCACAATAATATATAAAAACATTTGAAATCGGACGGGGAAAAAATGCAAGTATCAAAAAAATTTTATTTTAAAATTCAAACACAAATAGCTCGAAAACTATAAGAGAAAAAATGGGCCACGAAAACAAGTTTTTTATATGTTTTATCAGGGCCAACAAAAATATATAAAAATGTTTGAAATTGGACGAGAAACAAAACTTTGGCATACGATTAAAAATTTTTTATGTCAGAGGTACCTAACTTTGAGCCCTCTTAGGTCCACCTCTGAGGGGTTTGTTGTGTCCATCTTCCAAACTTTAAATTCTACACTCCTCTGCTACTGCTGTACCAAAATTCATGTAAATCCAATTAGCCGATCAATAGTCAATGGTAATTCCAAAAATTTTCGTTTCTGCTACTGAGCATTTATAAATGTGAAAATATCAAAGCATACCTTAAGGCGAAAATTTTATTTGTTAGTAAGATGGTGAAGGGAATAAAAGTTTGATCTTATTTTAATTAAAGTTTAATCAAATTAATGCAAATGGATAATTTTAATTGAGTTTTTATTTAATACAATCTGTAGACTGTTATTGTGAGAATTTTATATGAAATAATTTTTTTCCAAAAATAGCCTTAATACTTCCATAATCTTTGTGCAAATTAAAAAATAATATGAGTATAAATTTAAGGCATTATAGAACCAAATCATATAAGTCGTTTGCGAGATATGCTGCAATATATGATAGAACTAAAGAAATTTTATAAATAGTTATTTATCGCTAAAAACCAGTGTCAATTCAGTGAAAGTAATTTATATGAATTATTTATTTTTTTATTATTTATATATTTAAACACAGCGTGATATTCGGTAAATAATTTAAGTTACTATTGATTTACAGTTGTAAAAGTCAAATATTTATAGTCATTATTTATGACTTTACCAAAATTCATTAAAGAAAAATAACTAGTTGATTAAAATTTATTAACAATTTATTTTTTTTTTTTATAATTTTTAACAGATTTTTATTGGTATATAATTTATTTCTTATAACTCATACGCCTTCATTTACCTCTGTAACACATACATACAAAGCAAGCAAGCAAATAAATCATAAGTATACGTCTCTGTTGAATAGTCAATTCAATATTAATTATACGCTTAGTTGGTTTTAAACAAATTACAATACGAGTATAATTATTTTACTCCACAACATTTTACTATAATACATATAAACATTTATAATATGTATACATATATACTAAATACGTTTACTATATAATAGTAGTAGTAGTTTTATGATTTTAACCCATAAAATCATTCAGGTGAAATCAAATAAACTTTCATATGGTTTCTATTTTTTTTTAGGATATTGTTGTTGTTGATGCTATTTTTTTCTTTATACTTTTTCACCAGCATTATTTTTATTACTTTAACAATTTTATAATAAATGAAATGCAACACGCACACATTTACATACATTCCGTTTATATAAACGAAAAACACATTCGCTTACAAACTAAAACCATGACCTACAAAATATTAAAAACAAAAAAAAAAAAAAAAAAAAAAAAAAAAAAAAAAAAAAAAAAAAAAAAAAAAAGTATAAAAACCTCAACACCTGTGTAAAAAAAAAACAACAAGAAAAAAGGTGAAATACTACACATACATACAAATATACAAACTGGCAAAATTTTATTTTAGAAGGAAATAAAAAAAAGATTTTTTCTTTGCTTTTAGTTTAGTATTTTTGTTAGTATTTCAACACTGCACAGTGGTCCCAACTTTTTGAATGAAATTTCACCTGGGTAATTCTGAGGTGTATGGCAATTGATTTGGAGGAGGAGAGGTTCGTAACTTTAGGGGTGAACCTCTAAAGTTGGTTTCCTCGGGTATGAAATTTGTTTTAAAAATCGGATAAATTTCATTTATAATTTGATTGAAACACAAAAGTTCTTAAAAGAAGAGTTTAAATAGATTCTTATTTTTTTCAACCGAAATATACAAAATTCCTTTTCGGTGAAAATTTACTTTTTTCAGTAAAATGCTCATACTGTTGTTATAAAAGACGTGGCTTATTCAACATTTTTTGTGTGTTTAGCCAACATATGGCGATAACTTTATACGGTATTTTTATTTTAATATTAAATTTTTGTGCTCCACAAGGAACTAAAAAAAAACAAAAATTAAAATTAACGAATTTCTGATAGGGCTAGCGGGGGGACTGGTACCCCAACTTCCTTCCGATTTGTTTTACATATATTTAGATTAAGCATTCTTTTAGACATATGAAAGAAAAATGTATGGTCCAGAGGAAAAATAATGGATTTCAGGTGAAAAAATGTTACCACCTTTTTGAGAAAAAATCACAATTTTTTTTTTTAAATTTTCTAACCACAAAGGTATATGATTCTTGCAAAAATGTTTTTTGAATTTTGTATAGAATCTAGAGAATATTTTGGAAAAATTTTAGGACACAAATTGCGCCAAGTTAAAAAAAAAACTAAAAATAACATATACAAAAATGGGTCAAACTTTTACTTTAGTCAAAATATCCCTAAAAGTAAAAGATATAACTTACATGTGTAAGCATATTTTTTGTAAAGAATTATAAGGATTATATGTGTGCAATTTTTTGTTAATCAAATCATAAAAGAAATTTTAGCGATTTTTTAAAACATGTTCATACTGGAGGTGACCAACTTTGGCAGTCCACCCCTGTTCCCCCAGAGCCGCTACGAATGTGTCCTTCTTCAAATCAATTGCCATATACCTCGGAATTGACCATGTGAAATTTTATTAAAATGCATTGAGCAGTTCTAAAGTTACAGAATTATTTGCACAAACAAAAAATTCATTTTGGTACCACTGTGCACTGGTAGTACCTAGACAAAATCAAGCTCTTCAACAGAATTTTTATAGAAAAAAAATATTATGATTAACCTTGTGGTTGAAAAACTACAAAAACAACAACTACTACTACATTTAGTATACAATTTGTACCTTGAAAAGTAATAAACTACTGAATTAAGGCTGCTTTTTTCTAAACAACAACATCACTAACAACATAAAAAGCACACTATTAAATAACAACAAAAACCTTAAAAAAATAATTTTACAATTTAGACAAAATTTTTTTTTTAGAAATTTAGAACAAATTTACTTTCAATTTTTTTTCTCTTGTTGTTGTAGTTGTTGTTATTTTAGCAATAACAGCAAAAACTATTTAGGTCCTTGTTTTGTTCAAATAAAATAAACTCTTAGCAGAAGAAAAAAAATTTTGTAATAAAAAAGTTTATAGGATTTTTGACCTGTATTTAAAAGAATAAACAACAACAGCAATAACAACAACATAAACAACAACAACAAAATGAAACAAAGTAATCATTTCTTGAAAACCTTTCTAGACTATAACTATTGTTGCAATTCTATTTTGCTTTGTTATAGGTAAGAGTTGCTTACTCTACTCTCTTGCCCTTTTTTCTTCTCTTACTTAGTGCCTTAATAAGTGTATGTATACACACATACATACATATATAAATATACGTTTTAAAACAGTGTGAACAAGAAGAGAAACAGAATGAAAAAAATAACAGAAAAAAAAACAGATTGAGTACGACAACCCATTGACCTACATTTACAGTAAAAAAGCAACAGCAACAAAAATTAAATGCAAAAACAACAACAACAAAATAAACATTTTATAAAACATATAAAACCTTAGTGGAAAACGGCGATTTTTTTTGCCGTTATACTAAAAACAAAACACACATAAAGAGCGAGAGAGAGAAATAGAAAGGAAACGGAAATAAGCAAATGGTTTAAAATTGAAATAAAAAATAAAGAAATACAAAAAATAAATGTATAAATGTATGTATGTATGCATGTTTTGTTAAATATGGCAAAGGAAATAAAGAAATCGGCTTAATGTAATAAAGTATTTAATTTAGTACATACTTAATGGTTTTTAATAATATAATACTAAAATTATACCCACTGTAGTAACAACATTATTTTTTTTTTTTTTTAGAAAATTGTAATTTTTAGGAAATGAAATCAGCATAAATAGGTTGTTGGTTACTTAGTTGTTTGCTGGTTTGGTTGATTGTAGCATAAACAAGTACAATTTATATATAAAAATATATTTAAATTAAATTGTATATGGAAACATAAACACATAAACACACTGAAACACTTATTCTAATGAGAGTTTCAAGTATTTACCATCATTAGATATAATTATTATATTGCAGTATTTCTTATGTATTTCATCTTAAGGAATAGAACTTAATATGATTTACAAATATTTAATTACTTAATGTTTAATTTAAATTAAAATCTTCATATTTAAGTAGATCACATTTATAAATTATTAAATATTTTAAAAATAACAACAGCATAAGAATTAATTATAAATTAAAAATGGATTTAAATAAAAAATTAGGATTTTTTTTAGCAAAATAATTAAAAGGTATTATGTTTAAAGATAACACAGAGGCACAGAATGGGAAAAAATTACGACTCAGGATTTCACTGTCACTTTGGATACTACAAAAATCAAAATAAAAACATTTTTCAAATTGTGTTAAAATATACATTTTTGGAAAAGTTACAATATATATGATATAATTTAAACACAATTTTTTGGAATTAAGTTATTTTTGTGGCTACTAGAGGGCGCTAAAGTCAAAGAATTTAAAGCCAATATTAGTGAACGAAAAAATTGGGTTTAAACTGTTTTAAGAAAAAAAAATCGTTAAAAATTAATTTCTTAACCTCAGAATATTAGTAGATGAAATCAATTATTATCTTCTTAATATAGGCTTTTAAATATATACATATTATTGCTCAAATTCACACATATTTTATTTACTTAAAACCTAAAAATACCCTAAATTTGATGAAGGATATAAAAAAAATTATAAACATTTTTTTTTTACGTTTTATATAAGTTTTTATAGTTATTGAGTAGATTAAAAATTATTTAGAGCCTTTTTTTAGGCTACAACTTTAAAAAAAAGTTTAATTGAAAAAGTCTCTGATTTGCCGTTTTTACTACAATTTCAAAGTGATTGAGAACACTTGATGTAATTTATTTTACTAAATTAAAATAAAATAATTATAAAAAATTATTCCGAAATTTAAAAAACAACCAAAGAATAGAAAAATATATGTTTTGCATCTAATATATTACGTTAAACGGCCTACAGAGGGAGCTAATTATAGAAAATTTTTAAATTTTAATACAAAAATTGCAGGAGGTCGATGGACTATTTAAACAAAAATTATAAATTTTTTTTGTTTGATTCTAAAATTTAGTATCGTATTTTTAATATATAAAAGAAAAAGTACTACCTATTTTCAGCCACAAAAAAAAGTATAAATTTCCTTTTATTACACAAAAGTAAAAAATTCTTTATGTTGAAATATTTCGTGTTGTTAAGTTGACAATTGTTTGAAATTTAATAAAATATTGAAATCTAAAAAATTTACAATTTCGGACCGGAAATCGTTCGCAATAAGGCAAATTAGTGATTTACTCAACATAAAATATGCACGTAGAAAAAAAAATATGGTTCTGGTGACCATAAACTAAGAGCAACATACTATGATTGTAATAT
>MINK01004172.1:0-14750 GCA_001735545.1 Phormia regina
GCCGGCTAGCGCTTTGAGGACCTTGTTTCTACTTCGCAGTTTGTGCGAGATTGCAGTAGAATGACCTGAGGAGGTAAAGAGGTTGTCAAAGGTGACTCCTAGGATTTTTGGGTGTTCACTGTCGGAAGCGCTACTAGGATCGTTCTTTTACAAGGCCTCTGCTGGTTTAAGCCCTGTGAAGTCCGAGTGGTGATGGCGGTTAATGCTATGGTGGTGCTGTGCATTTTCCGGAATCCATGCTGGTGATGAGCTGCTGGTAGTTGGCGGGTCAGCTTAGGGACGAGAAGAGCTTCGAGTGTTATCGCTACAGGTGATAGGAGGGATATCGGCCTGTACGATGATCCCTCACTCGCGATTTTCCCAGGTTTAAAAAAAAAACATTTTTAATCCTAGAGAACCGGTTCAAAACTAGTTATATCACGGGTTCTCAGAGCTAGTGACCGGTTCCAGTTCCGGATCTTTATATGAGAAGAACCTGTAAATTTTTTATGGGGTTGTTATTGGAGGTGGCTAATTAGCCCCTTCGGACAGATCACAGGATAGGTCACAGTACTGGTCTTAGAGGACAGGTTCAGTATCGATTAATATAACAAACATTTGATAAAAATTCGGTCATTGTTTACTTTTTAAATATTTTTTATTATTATTTTTTATTAAATTTGTGTTTTATTTTTATTTTATAATTTTTTCTTAAAGTCGACGGCGCCATCCAAATCGAACCCGTGCTCATCTAGCGTAAGTTGTTCTCAAATTGGGATCCGCGATCCATAAGGGGTACGTCAGGACATTCATGGGGGGTCGCAAAGATATATTGGACAATATTTATAAGCACACAATTTTTTTAATAAAAATAGTATGTTGAAATTTTAAATAAAAATTTCTTTTAAAGCCTGATCCTATTTAAAAGTGGAAAGACATATTTATACCAGAGAAGGAAAATAACTGTTATTTTTTTAATTTTTAAGCCAAATTTTCCTCAAAACTGATTCCATTACAACATTGTGATCTTTACATTTTCGATTATAAAATCCACATTTTTTCGAAGTCACATATACTTTGATTGAAAACGTTTAACAACATTTTGTAGATTCCTAAACTGCATTCCGTTTGCAGATTCTTCCTATGGGATTTAAAAATGGACTTAATTCAAAACATTAATATAAATTGGGTGAAATGCGAGAGAATGTATACTTTGGCCGCTTGGTTTATTGGAATCACACAAAGCCATTTTTGTAATCAGTAGATAGTTTTGTTCTTAAATTAAGTAAAGAAAAAATTTATACAAATGGTCGGAAATGTTCTGATACATATGAAAAATTCCGGACCGACAATTTGCAAAATTGAGATACTTAAAATTCCAAAAGCAAATAACTCGATAGCAGGAATATATAAAAATGTTTAAAACCGGAAGAGAAATTTTGTATTTCAAAGGTACCTATATTTAAGCCCCTTATCTTCGTCACAGTGGTGTCTATTGGGTGCGCCTTCCAACATTGTACACAGCTCTGCTACGCATTAAACAAATACCACCCAAATCTCAATAAGCCAATTAGAAGTTACACATATTTCCAAACATTTTCAATTCTGCTCACTGTGCAATGGCTTTATATATTTGATTCAATGCCCTTTTAAAACATTTATATGAAGAGCCATGTGGTCCATTTAATTTTGAACCGAAAGTTGAAATATTGCGAAATTTTATCAGCTTCTTGTATCCTTTGCTCCAATAAAACATAATAACAATAAAACATAAATAATAACATAATAAAACATAAATAATATCGAAAATTTAATAAAATTATTTTATCTTCACATAACATTTTATCTGAATTTGTTGTTGTGGGTCGTGATTCTATTGCAATGTCAAAAAGGGGTCGCGAAGCAAGATCTTGTTAGAACCCCTTTTCTGTAGTTTTAATGAAGTTATTCATTTAGCAACATGTTAGCGTATGATTAATATTAAATATAACTCATACGATCAGTTAATGATTACAACATTTTCAATCAAAGATAAAATTCCATTGCATATTTATTCATTTAACAACATGTTAGCGTATGATTAATATTAATTATAACTCATACGTTCAGTTAATTATTACAAAATAACATATTTATAAAAAATTGTATGTAGGTATTAAAAAAGGTATCAACAAAATAAAATTTGTAAAAAATATTTTTTAATATTTATTACATTAATTAATATTTGTAAAAATGTCCAATTTTTTCTTTAAGTGTAATCAGTGATTTTGCTACTTGTTGAATGTATTTAAATATTTTGTTGTAGTTTTTATACTATTTTCCTTTCTGTTAACATTTATCCTGCTGCGTTTGTAAAGTGTTTTGGTGGTCATTTTGGTTGGTGGTAATTGCTTTTTGTGTTTAACTGAAAGAATTTTTTGCTTCTCGTTGATTGTTCACTTTTTTTTCTCTCTTCTGCCTGTGTTTCTTACTTATTGTTTCCTTAGCATAGGTCAAAATTTAATTTTATTTATGAAAAAAATATTAATTTATAAAGGATATATTTAAGGGGCAAAAAATAAGCAAATAGACGTCATAAAATTAAATTTGTAACTGCTATAAAATCATTTAAGTATTTATATTATGGATTAAGTTTAAATTGGAATTAGTAGCTATTTAGTATAAGAATTAGTTGTAAAGTGTAATGGAGATCTTACAAGCGTATTTAGGAGAAGAACTTAATTCTCATTATACGCATCTTCTGCAGTAGAATTTACTAGATACATCTTTATAACTATGTTCAGTAATAGAAATGATCAAAATTTGTAGCAGGGAATTCCAAATTTTTATGGCCAGTAATGATGTGACAGTTCGCATTTCCCCATATTTAGTAAGGACTTCAAAGTATCTTTGTCCCATGGTTTCCATAATCCTTGGTTTGTTAAAAAGTGGTGTTTTACCAAATCTCATCTAGGTTATGTTAGGTTGTACGGGTAGTGTCCTGGACAGACATCTCTTTTCGGTCCGTGATGTTCGATCCCGTTGTGTTACCTAGATGCACGTTTGCAATCCGCTGCTCCTCCGACTGCAAAATTGCTTCGCTAAACCATCTTGATCCTACAAGAAAAGAAAATAGTGACTTTAAATAAATTGTATTCAAGTCACCGTGATCCAGAGTCAGAAAGCCTAGTATGGTACTCCTAACCTCTGATAATGCCGGACAATCGCAGAGTAGATGGAAGACTGATTCTTCCTCCATCTCATCATTACAACTTCTGCAGAAGAAAATCTCATCTAATTTACTAATGAATTTCCTCGTACGTTATACAAATTGAGTTCAATTCTGGATAGACGGTTTCACAAGCAATGCTTACACATATATCCGTACCTACTGGCGCAAATTCATCAATAATATTCGTTTCCTTGTATAATATTATGACCCGGTAGCCAGCATAGTTTCAATTTCTGTGAACCTGATGCTCTAGACGACAACATCTGACTGCCTTTGATCTAATTTTCCTATTACAGAGTGTCTTGTATGTATTGTTATATCGCTAGTAAATATCGTTCCTATAATATGTCTGTACATCGCCCTGAACTATAACAATTTCCTTAACCATTAATTAATATAACATTTCTTTAAGCTACCGGGAAAATCATGCGCAATTAAAATCATCAATTAGATTGTTCATAAGGGGGAGGAAATACAAAAGTACTATTACACTTTTTGTATATATGTAATAGACTTTTGACCGACCTTCATCTCTAACCATATGTTTAATATTTGTTGTCTATTTTTTTCTACAGATTTAGATTATAATACTTACAGCATAAACTTCTTTCAACTTCATAGTATGTGATTAATTAACTCCAACTAAACATGAAAGTTGCGTATGACCGCTTTCACATTATTTAAATGGTGTCATTGGCCGTAGGTCACAGTAGGGTTTCTCACAATAACTTCAATATAGCGTTCATAACCTTGAAAAAAGGTTTAATTGCAAAACATAACTAAAATTCCAAAAATAAA
The DNA here is from genome assembly GCA_001735545.1 of Phormia regina. Taxonomy (NCBI): domain Eukaryota; kingdom Metazoa; phylum Arthropoda; class Insecta; order Diptera; family Calliphoridae; genus Phormia; species Phormia regina. Next base: position 3,989 of record MINK01004172.1, read on the forward strand.
ATGAATACTTAATATATTGTGTTTTATGTAGATGGTTTTATAAATTCATATTTCTTTAATAATTACAACATAAATATTACTTTTATAACTAATTAATTAATTCATTCATTAATATTTATCTTAACGAACAAGCAAACACAATTTATGTATACAAAAATATAATTGTACAAATTTAAAATAAATATAATTAATATAGATATTTAATGAAAAACTAATACATATTGAGAGTGTTTTGTAAATATTAATATAAAAACAGGATTCAATAAGAATTTTACTTTAGAGCTGTTAAGCTAAAATACAGCTATCGAAATTAAACATGCATGCACTCACATTAAGTGACTATTAGTTAGAGGTGAGTGTGGAATTTGATTTGAATGAACTATATAATGATTGAATCACACAATATAAAAGATAAATTTCTTGATTATTTAAAACGTTTTAATAAGTCTTAGGAGACTAAACAATTGCTCTGAATTTGTTTCTTAAGAAAAATATAAAAATTTTTTTTATTATGTTTGTATGTTGCTTAATTATACGCCTGTTTTTGTATGTTTGAAACTGATTTTTGTATGAACTATTTATTGTTCCTTGGCATCTACAATTTCAAATTGTAAATCAAATTGCTGATCAAAACCAATCAAACAGTCTGACATTAGATATAGAGTTAGCAAAAGACGACCTTTGCGGGGCGGACATTGAAACGTTATACGATTGGAGGCCTTTAAGCCACGTATATTAATGCGTTTCATGGCCAAAAGTTCATCGGTACCCTGTGAGCCCAAGGTCAAGAACCATGCTTCATTTTTACCCTTGGGATATTTGGGACAATGAATGGCAGTGCTTTGATAACGATTTGCATTTAAACGTTTCATATTTATACAGAGTACATAATCCTGTAAGGAATACAGAAAATAAATAAATTTGTAATTATATATTTTTTCAGTTTGATTTAAACTTACTTCATTTGGATGAATTTTGGTCCAAATATTCGAATTGAAATCCGTGGGTATCTCTCTAAAATCTTCCATTTGTTCATAATTTCTACCCTGTATGGAAATATTCACCGATATTTCTGGTAGATTTTGTAAAACTTTATAGATTTGTTCAATTTCTGGTTCCTCGAACATATCTCTTAATGGTCCAGCCAATTTTTCATAATCGTTGCGACATATATCCTTTAAGACGGGTAATGTTAGATGCTCATAATTATGTTGTATTTTATAGAAGAGATGAACATTTGTGGGCGTAACATGAGGCAGAGTGAGAAATTCACTTTCATCAAACCATCGGGCCTGTATAACGCTTTGCATAATTTGTTGAACTTTAATGGTCGTTGAGAGCCAACCACGTTCGGCTGTATAATCTACCATGGCCTGGAGGAAAATAAATGAATAAATAATAAAAAAAAAAAATGATATTGTCTGCGAACCAAATCTAATGACAATGTTTGTGAACTCACTTGCATTACACGTGTAGCATTATCCAAAGCTGATTTAGTATCAGTAAGATAATCTGAATTTGGCAAGCCCAATCTAGAGAAATGAGCTTGAAGTAAAAGGAATGTTTTCGTATAAGGTGAATCCCAGCTGGGAGAACGTGGACGAAAACGACAAACATCAGCTAATTCCCTAAATATCAAAATATTGCAATTATTGAAACAAATGTTTTAATTTATTACAAATAAAAAAATATTACTCATTGTATTTATCCTCATTGTGACGCACTGGCTGCTGATCAAACTCATACGAATCGGCTATGGCCAATAACAAATCCGATGTCGACATTTGTGGTTCTAAATCGTCTAGGAAATGTTTCATTGTACGATACGACAAATAATAGAATGATGAAATTCGTCCCAAAAATGTGGGTATTAATATGTGTTCTTTTTGTACTAAACAAGCGGCAGCTTCTAGTTCATAAACCACTTTTTCCACTAGCGAGGAAAGGAAGGCATTCAGTTGAGTGGGTTCTAAACCCTCTAAATTGTAATAAGTAGGATTTCTTAACAAACGTCTAAAGAAATATGTCCATGTGAGATAATCTAAGGCAGCTTGTTTTGTTTGCACTGTACCGGCAACAATTTCTGCATTAATGTGCTCTGGCAATACTTCCAACAAACTCGATTCCACGGGGAACGGATCATATAAGAATTTTTTATAAAAGTTTTTCTTAACATCATGTACCAAAACTACAGCTACACCTTCATTGTCGAATTGCGGACGACCAGCACGTCCCATCATTTGTAGAACATCCGTAATTGGCATATCAACATATTTCTTTACTTTGCCATCAAAATACTCTGTACCCTTGATGACTACTAAATGAGCGGGTAAATTAACACCCCAGGCCAAAGTGGCTGTAGCTATTAGAACTTGTATTTTACGATTCAAAAATAGTTCTTCAACGGTTTTACGATCTTGTTCCTGGAGACCAGCATGATGAAGTCCAATGCCAAAGGCCAAACAGAATTTTAAATTGGAATCTTTAATGCTTTGTAGAATTTGTTGCATTTCATGTTCTTCCATGTGAAGAAATTGTTTGGGATTTTCATCACCCGCCACAAATGTTATGAGATCTAAAGCTGTCAGTCTAGTTTGTCTTCTGGATGAGACGAACACAATGGCCGGATCGGCTGGTGAATAAGACCGTATAGCTTGGAATGTAGGACGATTCATGGTAGCCATACGGGGACAATAGTGTTTTCCTAAAAAGGAATAATATTGGATATATTTTCGAAATTCGTAATAATAAATTGAAGTTGTTAATATAAGTATATGTATAGGTATTTCCGAACAAACCATAGAACTTAATCTTTTTATGGTAGCGTATGATTAATATAAACTCATTTTTAAAGCTGACACGTATATAAATTCAATTTATTTTCATTTAAAAGTTATAAAAAGTTTTCATTAAACTCACCTGAAAAACCATTAATATGCACTTGCAATGGTACCGGTCTTACAGAAGGTTTAAAATTATATAAACCCATTTGTTTAATACCCAACCAATTAGCCAAATCTTGAGCATTAGCCAAGGCAGTTGATAAACCCACAATACGAATACTACGTCCCGTATGTGAGGTAATAAAATTTGTACGTGAAACAATGACTTCTATCACAGGACCACGATCTTCACCCAACAAATGAATTTCATCGATAACAATTAAGGCCACATCTTGTACATATTCTCTAGTCTGCCAAGAACGACTGATACCATCCCATTTCTCAGGAGTTGTCACTATCAATTGGGATTCTCTTATTGCTTGTATATCTGGAGTTGTATCACCAGTCAATTCAACAACTTTAATACGTAAAGGACCAGCCTCAAAACGTTTTTTCCAATCACTTATACGTTCTTTGACCAAAGCCTTAAGCGGTGCTATATAGACCACCTTGGACTTGGGTGATTTATTGAAAGCTCTAAAAATGGCAATTTCAGCCACAATGGTTTTACCCGAACCAGTAGGAGCGCCTAGCAAAACATTATTATCGGTGTGATAGAGACAATGAAATATTTGTGTTTGTATGGGATTGAAGTGAGTAAAATTATAAAGGGATTCATAGAGGGGATTTTGTAAACAACTAACGGGAAGGGGATGTAAAGGTAGTAGCTCTGTTAGAGGTGGATGATGTTCGGGCAGTACCAGATGTTTGAATGTTAAGGGTATCCATGTATTGCTTCCCAGCCATATATCACTAGCTACACGTATGTAATATTGGGGTGGTAGCGGTTCTTTTAATGGTATGGTCATGACCAGTTGTTGTGGTTTACCGCTGAACACAAATTTACGAGTGGCCTGAAAGTAAACATAACAAATGGGTAAATTATATAAAAAAAATTTGTAAAAAATGTAACTCCTTTAGAGATCGTATATAATATTTATATTGTATATAATAACATTTTATAAATTTTACTTATAATTCTAGCAATAGCCTACTCTCAGATGATCCGAGTCGTACAAGTTTATTAACAGAACCCTCCTGATATGCTAAACTACTTCCAGAGTCTTTATATTCAAACGAAAGTCTATAATACAATACTTCAGGATCCGATACTTATAGATAAAACTGTACGCACATTTAATTTAATCTAACGTATTCTTTTCATATATCCCTATCTGGGATCTGCACCGGAGTTGTTTTGACACTCGTGACAAAACAATTCGTAGGTCCCGATTAGAAAAATATGTTTAAGTATATATATAATACTAGAAGTTTTCTACAACTTTCATTGTAAAATTATCTTCAAAATAATACTTGTGGTTTTAAATAAACAAATTATTAAACTTCCACTTACCTGAAACAATTCCGAATGATAGATGAAATTTGTTTCGGGATCTTCAATCCACAGCCAAAAACTTTCGCTAACTTTACCATGTACCCGATCGTTCCAATTGAAATTCGGCCATATATCAATTTTAATTCTCAATACAGTACGTGTAATCGGTTGCAAAGTAGCTTCAATGTCTAGCATAGGCAATTCTTTAGCGGCCCTTAATACGTTTTCAGCATAACGAGCATTACGTAAAATCTCTTTCAATTCATTCTGTTCCATTTCCCTTAAAGTATAAAGACTTATGCCTCTGCTTTCTAATTTATCTATGGTTTCCGCATTAATATTCGAAAATTGTCGCATTGGTGTCTCAAAGTCCCATTGTTGACGTTCAAACATTTTACAAATTTGTAGCATTCGTCCCGAGAGTATGGCATTGTTATTGCGCAGGACTATGGAGAAAAGGGCTCTCGCTATACGGGCTATATTTTGTACAATGTAAGACATATCAGAGACTAGGGAGAAGGATTTCACATAGCCGTGCGAGAGGAAAGTTTGCATTAATATATTAACTTTGCCACAAACATTTTCACTGCCACCAAAGGCCTTAACCTTGCAATAGTTGTGACGCAGTTCATCCAGTTCTTCCAGTTCATCATCTCTTACTTTTAACTGTTGGAATTCTTGAGCCTGTGATATCATGGCAAAGATATCAGCCTCATTCATGAAGGGCTTTAGTAAATCATTGAATATTTCCACTGTATCGTATTTAATGTAAAAATGGGAAGCTGTTCTACCCAAATCTGTTATATTAAAATCTAAAGTCCTCTGATTGAAACGTATCATACGGGCCTTATCTAAACTCATAGCTGCACCTACTATAAGAGCCTGTCTTTTAGCTTCCAATTGGGGATCTTGTAAAACCTCTGCATATTCTATGCCATAAACATGAGGATTAATGCGCATACGTACGAATAGATACGTATAACTGAGCCATTCTACAGCCTCCTCAACATTCGAAATGGTACCCAAAGCAATTTCAGCATTAAGATTATCAGCCAAGAATTGTACAAAATTTGATTCAATTGGAAATTGATTGGTGAGCAACGACAAATAATGATTAAGTTTATCATAGGTAGTAATAATAGTACCCAAACCACTCTTGTCGAATTGGGGACGACCAGCACGACCGAAAATTTGTAAAACATCCAAGATACCCAAATCGACAAAGGAACCATGTTTTGAATCATAAATGTCCGTACCTACGAAATAAGGAATGTATGTTTTTTGTTAAAGTTTTTCAATATATAGTTAACGGCATTGTTTACCCTTTATAATAACAGCATGAGCTGGCAAATTAACACCCCAAGCCAAAGTGGCCGTACACACCAACACTTTAACATGACCTTCAGAAAAGTACTTCTCTACCAGTTGTCTATCAGTTCTCAACATACCCGCATGATGCATAGCAAAACCAGCAGAAAATAATTCTACCAATTGTTTATTTCTGGATTTCTGTATGGCTCTTAATGCCAAACCATAATTAGTATTATTGGTATCGGGTAAAAATAGAGCACTGGTATTATTTTGTTGGGCCAACTCTCTTAAAGTACTGGCCGTACGAACGGTAGCATTACGTGCATGTACAAAAACCATAACTTGATGACCCAATTGTACTTGTTCCAAACATTTCTGATAACAAATTTGATCCATATCAGCTAATTGTTGTAAAGGTTTTACAGCTTTTACTCCTATGAATGCAGTATCAAGAGGTACTGGTCTAAAGCGTGCATCAAAGTAGAAAAGTCCCTTCATGGGATTTACTCTTAGGAAATTCGATACATCTATATAATTTGGCAATGTGGCAGAGAGACCAACAATACGTATCATACTTTGGGAAGATTCTACCAGACGCAAGGTGCGAGCTACTAATGCTTCAACTACGGGACCACGTTCACCATGTAACAAATGTACCTCATCTATAATGAGCAGCTTAACTAAACTAATTAATGCAACATCACCGGCACCTGAAAAACAAATTTCGATTAAAAATAAGATTTATTTACACTAAACTTTATTATTTTAATACATGGAGCTAGCGAGATACGTTAGTTATAATCGAATTAATATTATTAATTTGTTCATTTACCTTTTCTTGTCACCACATCCCATTTCTCCGGTGTTGTTACCAAAATTTGTGTCTGCTGCATTTCCGTCTTAGACAATTGCATATCACCCGTCAATTCTTTTACCACAATATTTAATTCTTTCAAACGTTTCGAAAAGTTATCCACCATTTCAGAAGCTAACGCTTTCATAGGTGCAATATAGACAATTTTAAATTGATCACGATTAATTATACCATTTTCCAAATGCGAACGTATTGTATGGACAATTGTTAACATAGCCACGTTAGTTTTACCAGCACCAGTGGGTGCACAAACCAACATATTTTCATTGCTGTGATAAGCCACCGGATAAACAACTGATTGTATACGATTGAGTTGTTTGCAATTTGCAAAAGCAATTTTACCAATATCATCTAAATCGGCGATGTTAATGCGATTATTACCCACCGATAAAGGTGGAGGTTCAGTGGCTGGAATTTTAACTTCTTCGTATTGTTTGCAGTCGATACGTTCTGCTGTATCTGGCAAAGATATACGATTGCCACCTATAAAGCCGGCATGCTGTTTGGCCTCCAACTGACTGTCAAAGACATATGGATAACGTTGTGGTGCTGGAAGTGTTGAACGAAATTCTTTTAGTTGTTGGTTGCACTTTAAAATTGGCTGATGTTGAGCATATTCAAGAAGTTTGCGTTGTTGCTGTAGACGCAACTGCATGGGACTTATGACTTGGGCCACCTCATCTTCGTCCTTTTCATTGCGTCCTATAGATTGCATTAAACGTTGTATTTTCTTTTCTTCTTTGCGTTGTTGTTTAGATAACTCCTTTTCTAAAGCTGATTGTACTACTACTTGAGAGGCCACTGTTGGTCTTAGTTCTGTTCCCCCTGCAGCTCCATTTTTCATTTGTTTCTGCTGCAGTTGTTTACTACGCTTTGAGCGTTTTTCCTTCTGCTCAAGCTCTTGTAATTGATTGGCAATTTTGGAGCGTTCTGTCAAGACTTCTTGCACTAAATCAAAATGTTCGAATCCTAGCAGTTCGATAAGATCATTTTGTAGTTCATTATTGGACTTTTTGGAATTTAATAATTCTGTTAGATTCTTTATCAAATGGGCATGTTCATCGTTTTGTGACATTTCCAAAAAAGTTTCAACTACTTTATGATATTTCGATTTGCTGCTAGACGATGCTGCTTCTTGGTTCCATTGCATAGAAAAGCCCAAAGAAGCAGCATTTTTACTTATGGTAGCAGGTGCCAAATCCAAAAGATTACCAATTTCTTCTGTGGCAGCCTGTTTAAATTTGACCTTAATATGGTCACCCCAAAGTTTTTGGTTTTTGGACTTTTTTCCCAGACCTTTATTCCATTCTTTCAGATCCTCCACTTCATAATCCTCCAATAATTCTCTTATGGACCACACTGTTTGGTGTATTTTAGCTAATTTATTACCAAATATAGTACCAAATATGGTACGCACTCTTATAGTGGTGGCCACCATTATTACTTTCTGTTCTAACATCAACCAGAATAGGAAGAGAGCGGCATGTTCAACCACCTGTGGCTGTTCATCGTAACCCATACACTCTTGTACCAGGTTTCGTAGTTTTTGAAAATGTACCTTAATTTGATCCCTTCTGTCGGCCGGCATATGCTGCAGCACCTCATTGATGGTCTGTTGTTCCTCTGTTTGTCTAAAACGTGAAAAGTTTTAATTATAATGTTTAGACACTGGTGATTCCCCTTTTTTACTTACGATTTGAGAAATGAATTTCTCTCCTGTCTTAAATCATCCAATTCCTCTTTGTCATTTATCACTGGCAATTTGGCTTCCAAATCGGTGTTGGCTCTCAAGGACCCACTGAAACGTGGTAAATCCTTAAAGCGTTCTGCCATTTTTTAGTTTTGATGATAATTTCAAGTAATTAAACGAAAAATAATTATTTTTATTAAAAATATTTCGTTTTTCCTCTTTTTATTTTTTGTGAATTGAACACCAAAATGCCGTATGAAAATTTGTTGAATCGAACAGCTGTTTTATTTCACAATATTCACTGTGAGCTGATGACACCATATGCGTGGCATTTCGTCACAGCTGTTAGTATACAGCGGTTTACTTTTGGACGGAAATTTAAATATTTTACGGTTAATTTAAAAATTATTTTAAACTCTAAAATACGGATAATGATGAATGAAAGACTTTTATAACGTTACAATTTGTAGGCATAAGTAAAATATATAACTACTATTTTGTTTTTTTAGCTATATTCACTTTAATTCGATAGAGCTCAAGGGAAGGATTTCAAAATTCTCAAAAATACCTTCGAAAATCAAAAGAATGGGACTTTTGTTTTGTAATTTTCCAATAAATTCTAGATTTATTGCATGTCTAGTAACATTTTTAGAAAACATCAAACTGCAATCTGCTTATAGACGTTTACTTTGGTCTTTTGAAACATATAGATTCAAGTCAGAATTTCGATACAAAATAGATGAAATTTGGAAGAATATAAAGTCTTATTAAGTAGACTTTAAAATAGTGTCTGTGAAAAAAAATTGTAAAATTGGAATATTTTTAATGTTTCAAATAATTTCCATCTCTTAAAGTGATAAAAACATTGTTATTTCCTGACAATATATTAGTTAAAGAATACAAAGAATAGAAAGTAGGTATTTTTCCCTTTTTACATAAAACAATAAAAAATACATTATATTTTTCTTCTGAGTTTAAGGAAAAAACATTTTAACACTAACACTAAATAGTTGTACAATTTTTTTCAAGCAGATTTATTACATTTTAATACAAATAAAATAAAAAAGATGAAGATTTATGAAAATCTTCGAATATTATTTTTTAATAATTTTTGCAACTTATGATAAATGACGAAGGTATTTTCAAGAGTAACACAATTTCAGACTTAGTTTTTTTGATAAGACTTCCATTCTTTGTATTCTTTAGTATAGGAATTGAATCCCAGCAAAAATGGAACAGAAAAATAGATGGAAATGTCATTAATATACTAAGTGGTGAAAAAGTGCTGCAAAAGTTTTTTTTCTATCTCGTGATTGTCATTGGTAGGATGTTCCTTTATACTTCTTGAACATTTCTTTTGTAGTACTTCACTTAAAACTATCTTTATAATTTTTTTAACAAGAAATACCACTTTAGAAAAAATACATTTATATTTAATATGTGTGAAAATTGTTGTAAGTATAGCAGAAGACTGTACAATGCAAAGTGGCGCCACAAGCAATAAAAATGGTAATAAGTCTGGAATTTTGAAACTACTGAACCGATTTAGATGAAACTTGAAATATTAATAGAGGAGGAGTTACGCTTATAGAATATTCTTGAATAGAGCCTAAAGCTGTAGCACCGACGTCGTTACAGTTGGCCAAATTTGACCTCCTTGAGGATGAAAAACATATAGATTTTTAGTCACATGAGGAAATTTTCCGAAAATACCCAGTTTTTCAATAAAAAACTTCTCTTTTTTACGAACAAATGCAAATTATGTTCATATGGACAAATTTCAAAAATTTGAGACTGAATAATTTCTAAATGTTTATAGGTATCAATATATTTCTTTCATGTGCTATAAAATATTTAATGGGGGATTGATAAATGTGAAAATCAGAAAAATATTTATAATTCTACTATATTTTTTTAGAGGGCGAAGTTTTTATTATTAAAAATATGGGTATTTTCGGAAAATAGTCTCGTATGACTAAGTTCACCGAAAGGCTGTCACAATTTTTTGCAGAACCTCTAAGCACATATGGAGCTATAAAGTTCAATTCACAGAAGAACCAAATCTTAGTAATACATTTTTTACAGATGCAAAAAATTCAACTTCTCATTCAAAATTGATCATTATTGACCACTGCTGGATGTAGGGCAGGCGCGGATCTAATTCAAGCTTTTGGGGGAGGAAAAAATAATGATTTTCTCAACTATTTCCATATCCATGGTATATCCCAGCAAAAACTTTGGTTGCCAAGTAATGAGTTAATTAGCTGAATAACCCATTATTTTAACACGGTGATGACATTAGAGGCAACTACTTACCTCATATCATTATTCAGATGCCATTAGAAGAACTAATTACTTTTAAGTTGTTCAGTAATTCATTGATTTTAAAATATTACTGAAGCCATTAGTTAAAACAAAAGGAATTAGTTGGATTTTTTTTAATTTTATTAAAAATATTAAAAAGAAATTATACAATTAATAATGTTTGAAGTAAATAGATACATGATTTATGCTTTAATTAAAATATACATACCATAACCTTCCAAGAGTTCTCTTCCGCATATTCTCAGTCCATGCCACAAATGAATTAAAATCCTGACCATAGTTGC
>MINK01004175.1:0-61680 GCA_001735545.1 Phormia regina
TTTTTTTTTTTTTTTTTTTTTTTTGAAAACGGTTTTAGTATCAGTACATCACGGGCCACGATGCTGTTTTTTAAGTTATACCCCTAATATACACATATGAATATCTATCTATTTAGTATGTTATAAAAACCCTTTATATTTTATTTTCTCATTATTTTTTGTCACTATGCATTTGTTTCAAAATTTTGACAATGACATTAAATTATCTGAATGTGATCTGCCAAGCGTACGGATCATTTTTAAAAATATTTATGTTGTAGTGTTGATATCGATGGCTTAATATATAAAAGGTGTATCTCGAATTTTAAAGTAAATTAGTTATTTACACAAATACGCTTATAAAATCTACAAAACACATTAAAAGAAACTCTAAATTATGTAGTGCTCTTCTGAAACGATTACAAATTTGATAATTAATATTTTAATTTACTTATTTTTTTTTAACAGGTAAAATTGCATTTTATATACATTAAGCCAACATTTGTGTATTTGTTATAAAAGCAACAAATTTGAGGATATTTCCTAAAAATTTTCGATGCTATTTAAATGAGTTTTTTTTTATTTTTTATTTTAGCTGTGATTAAGCATTTTTTTCATTTTCTATTACCATATGTACTAATACAATATATATGTATATACAATATAGTACAAACATGAATATTATATGGATATATTTATAAATGTGTATATGGAATATATATATATAAATGTGTATTTAGTACATTCTATAAGTATTAGAAAATAAATTAAAATTTTAAACTCGAAACCAAATAAATTTGAGAATATTTACATTATTTTAACAGAAATGACTAGATATGATTATATAGACTAATTCTCTAATCTAAGTGTGATTTATTTAAACAATATTATTTATGAGTTGTAAAAAATCAATATATGCACATATATGATTTTATCTGTGTATATCACAAAAACAATTGGCTAACAGCCAAATGTAATATCATTTAATAATAAAAAAAGTGATACAGAGAAATACTTTTTAATTATGTCATATAAGAAATAATGATTTATAAACATATTTTGTTGTCCAAAAATCTTTAACTTTTATTGAATTTGAATTTTTTTGTATTCTTATTAATGAACCTATTTGTTAATAATTATTTTAAGAATTATATAAGATTTTGTTAGTGTTAATAAGCGCTATATAATTTTTCGGTATTTTCGAACAGTTTACATACATAAATAAATGAATAAACAATCTTGAAAACAAAACATGCAAATCTAAATAAATAATTCATATTCGTTCTAAATAAAAGTGTTTAAATTTACTTTTGAACAGAAAATAAATGAGAAACAAAATTAAATATTTTGTTAACGTACAACCACTAATTTTTGTTTACTTGTGTTCTTAAATTTACAGCAAGAAATTTTTAAATGAGGCCTCTATAAGTCGTTAAATTTTTTTCTTTTTCAGAAGATGAACTTGTCCAAAAATTGTATTCAATAAAATGATTGTGATTTAATTTTATATAAAAATGTTCAGCTTTTTGTTTAATTGTCATGGAAAGATCGATAGATTAAAAAAAATTCCACAGAATCATAAAAAGTGCTAGATAATACAGAATGAAATGAGAAAAAACGGAAATCGAATTCGAAAAGGATAAAAAAGTAATATAGAATTTAAATGTAAAAATATATCGATCATTTGCTGGAACAACGTAATAACTCAAAAAATTGAACTTTTCAATAGACAAATTTTCAGTTTTAAATTTAATATACATATGTACATTAAAGTGCGTAACGAAAAAAAGTTGCAAATTTTTTCGGGCCATTTTGGAATAAAACGTCGATTTTTTAAAATCTTTCCAAAAAGGAGTACATACTTTTTAATAAAAAAATTTAAATATTTTATTAATAAAGTGAAAATGTTGTTTTTAACTACAAAANNAAGTTTACCGCGTTTTGATTTTGATATTTGCAAAAAAAAAAAAAAAGTTATAGCCCTAATGCGTTTGTTTGTATTTAATATTCTATAAATTAATTTATAATAAATGTTGTAACAAATACTTAATAATAATTATTTTTGGCAATTGAACAAGTTAAAAAGTGTGTTTCTTTTACTTGTTCTTTTTTCTTTCTTTCAACAAAGCAAAGAAAAACTTTCTATTCTCTTGTTATAATACATATGTATATCGGGGATGCCAAAGTTGGTACAATTGTCTTTATATTTGTTAAATTTTAACATAAACATATCATATTTACTTCAAGACAATATACATAAAATAATCAGAAATTATTTTATGGCCAAAGTAAGTGTGTTTCTCTCTGAAGTTATATGTAATATGTAGATCCATTTAATTATTCACTCATGGTTTATAGACAAGAAATGGTAATACAAAAATGTAGTATTGGTTAAGTTTTCAACTTCCCACATATTAAAATGTTTGCTAATAATCCTTATATTCCATGGAAAAATGGGATGTAAGGAATAGGTGTATAAGAGAAATTTGATACTGACACTAAATTAAAAAAAAAAAAAAATCGAAATTAAAATTTTATGTCGAAAAAAATTTGTTTCGCTTAAAAATAAAAAATTGTGCAATAAAACATTAAATTAATTCATTTGATTAATTTTATCCATTTACTACAGAAACTCAGCTAACAATTAAATTATAAATGGAATGTTTCTTTTTATTATTCTTATTAACTTATTTAGAAATTTTATCTTAAAACTATGTTTATAAAATAATAAAATGTTAAAGTAAAGAATTTGACGTTATTTTTTGTTAATTATTTTTTAATTAATACAATTTATTGTATTTATTACAACTAGGATCAAAAAATGATTTGTTTAAGAACTAAATAATACAACTTAAATATTATTTAAATATTTGATATTTTCCATCCCTGATCTATATATATATATAGATGTATATACACATTAATTTATATACATATGTTTGTCCGAAAAACGTAAGTGTGTTTCGCACAAAATCTCATTCGAATTTGCTGAATTCGTTCACAATAATGTTTATATTTTTCGCTAAGCAAACTCAAATCAACAAATTCAGTCATTGTATAGCAGTAGAGGAAGAAAAACCTCTAAGTGCCATCGTGATCGCTATTTTATTCCGTCCGCAAAGTATATTATTTGTTACATATTAGAAAAGAAATAAAAAGAAGAGAAGAATATAATAGAATATTAAAGTATTTGCAAGTAGCAGTAGATCGAACGTGTGAAATAAACGAAAATTAAATGCCTGACGAGTAATAGAGAAAGACGAAAATAAAATGGATTTATTTTGTTCTATTAAAAAATGAAATAATACCTACATATTGCATTTATATTAAAAAAATCGACTTAAAAAAAAACCAATCTAAATTCAAAATTTACGACCTAACGAAACAAAAAAAAAAATCTATTGGCTTTATTCCAAATAATCCTTATTATGCATATTTGTTTATAGATAAATTCAAATTGGAATTAATAAAGGAAATTTAAAATTTTTTTCCTATGTCACCATTACAGAACGATTTAGTGGTGACACAGGAATGTGAAAGGTCTACACAAATGACCGTATCACATACACCTGAAACGAACTCACAATCAAACAATAACGACAATAACAATAATATCCACGGATCTATAGATGTTATAAATGAAATAAACACAAATAATATTAGTAAAAACAATAAACAAACTAACAATGATACACAAAACAAAGAACACGATAAAATATCAAATTTAACATTTTTAGAGCGTGTCCGCTTAGCTATGCGTAGTTCCAAAACTTCGATGCCACTACCAACAAAAAATTATTCACCAATGGTTGATAGGTCCCATGTATATGCTCCATTATGCAAAGATGGAAGCAATTCTTCTTTATCCTCAAATGCAACAAATATCTCGTCAATTACCTCACCTCCATCCACCCCCTCTCCGCGTCCTCCCATACCACCGAAAGATCCCAATCGTTTACGTAAACAAATTAAATTAATACCTAAACAACGGGAACGTAGTCCAGCCCAGATATCAAACAAAACGATCGGTTTATCGAAACGATCTTTAAACTACGATTCCGATGATGGTTTACATTCACCTAACGGTGCGACGAGAACATCATGTAATGGAATTTCAATTCAATCAGAGACTGTTGTTGATAGCACGAACAGCGATTCATCAACAGTCCCTGTAGAAGTCAAATTAAAACTACCTCTTCCTAAATTAGATGCAACAGGGAACACATCTTCATCATGTTTATCAAATGGCAACTACACACGCCCATCATCTGAGCGTCTAAGATTGTTAACACGTTCACCGAGTCCAGCACTTTCGGTAAAAAGTACGTCGTCGAGAGCCTCGTCCATAAGCTCCAGTGCTCCTACAACTACAACGCGCTCTTCGTTTGCTCGACTGCAAACACCTCCAAGACGAGTTTTCCCCCAAACATACAGTCAAGGCGATCAATTCAACGCATATGAAATGAGAAATATGGAACAATCACCGGTAGTATTCGATGCAAATCTCTCATTTGTTTTGGGTTGTCGTAAACAACCGGTACATCAATCATTTCGGCCTTCACCTTCTTTTGAAGATCCTCGTACGGCATCGGCGTTTTTAAGCGAAAAAATACAAAATTTTCTTAAAAGAACCGACCATGTTCAGGAGGAATGGACAGCTCTAGGACGACGCAGTCGTAATCGTTCAACAACAGCTACAACTAATAGCGGAAGAACAACACCCACCAATTCCTTCTACGAAGATAATGATCCACTATCAGAGACAATAAGTCTAATCGAAAGACAAAGAGAACGTAACAGCATGGAACGCTGTCCCTCCGTGGGACGTTCAAAGTCTTCACAAAATATTTTAACCAAAGCTTTTCAACTTACAAAAACTTTACCAAAAACACCAACATCACGATCAAATTCTTTAGCCAGAGATATCTCTGACATAGATGATGACGACGATGATCGCACTATTCGAGAAGGGGATGATAACGAACTGGATGAGGTATGATTGATTGTGTAGATACCTAAGGAATATTCTTTAAATGTACTCCTGCAAAAATTACACATTGCTTCTTGTTCATATTATTTGATTTAAAAAATTATACAAATCTCTGAATGTATGTCAAGTTCATGATTGTATATTTATACACATGTATGTATATGTAAATATTTACATACATATTCAAAACTATTTGGTCCATATATTAATGTACATATGTCTTTTTGTAACATGTGACATTGAATAAAAAATATTTGTATATAAAAATAATATCCAACAAAAACATTTCTCTTTGGAATGTGTTTATTTTTAAACATCAAAATTGTTGTATGATTCATAATTAGTGTGTATTAAAAATAAATAAATAAATAAATAAATAATAATAGTAATCGTGTTTATTGCAATAAATTTCTTTAAATTAATTACTAAGAAAATTTTATATTCCATTTTCAGTTATCCGAAATGACAGTAGATTTAGCAGAAGAACGTTCTACGGCCAATATGGCAACGGAACGTTTAGAAGCCGAAACTGGAGAACGTCTACGTCTTGAAAAGGAACTTTCGGAAAAAGAAAGCAAAGTAAAAAGTTTACAGGAAACTACGGAAAAACTTGAAATGGAATTAATTTGTGCCAAATCCGATTTAAATGGTATCTCTGAGGAAGAAGAAGATCTAGAAAATGAGGATGGTGGTTCATCTGGTGGTATATACAAACTGAAATATGAACGTGTGGCGAAAGAACTTGAATTTACCAAAAGACGTTTGCAAACACAACATGAGCATGATCTGGAACAATTAATTGGTTTGAAAAAGCAATTGGAGAAGAAGGTAAACAATATACATACATATTTATATGTAATATTTTCTTTATATACATATATTAAAGTGCCTTACAAAAAAAAAAAAAAAATTATAATAATAAAAAAATACAAATGTATCCTTCTAGAAATGCAGCTTAGTATGTTCGTATATGGTTCCTAAAACATTAAATCTCTATGTTTAAATTTACGTGAGCTGGAATATAATATATCTAGGTTAACTTAGCAATTTTTGCAATTTTAATGGTTATATAAACACTAAAATTAACTTTACCGATAATGGATCGAAAATCCCAAAATATGAATTGTGCAACTAAAATGTTATACGATGAAAAATTTCCAAAATATTCAAACTTTAATAAAATAAAATTTAATATAAAGTCGTCATTAATTTTAATTTAAATAAAATCAAAATTATAAATCATATTTTTGGAGGTATTTTAGAATTGGTCCAACTCACGTAAATGAAATAACTAAATTAAAATATTTTTGGTGTGAGTTTAAAACACATCAATCTTTAGTTTCAGGAGCGTACATTTGAAACTTGTTTAATTTCCCATACACTTTAATGCACTTTAATGTATATGTACTTAAATATGAACGTTCGATTTCGCATACACATGTCACCTTTTATTTTTTAGTTGTCTGACGCTTACGAAGAGGTCGAAGAACAACGTCAAGTTGTTGGCCAATGGAAACGCAAGGCTCAGAAAATGACCAATGAAATGAACGATCTAAGAATGCTTTTAGAAGAACAAAATGCCCGCAATAATTTGTTAGAAAAAAAACAACGAAAGTTTGATTCGGAATGTCAGGCATTACAAGTAAGTTTTTTTTTTTTCAATTTTAACATACATACTTATTTTAAATGCATGCATATGTATGTATTAATGATTTATTATTATTTTATTTTTTTATTATTTTTATTTGCAATAAATCATTTCTTTAAAAAACTTAGTAAACCTTACATCTAAAATATTGCTATAAAAATGTAATAATCTAAGGAGCATTCGTTAAAATTAAATTTGTAGGGAAGGAAATTTGTTTGCAAAAACCTTCATTAGATATGATTTAGTTTAAATTATTTGTAATTGATTTTTGACAATGGCTACTTCTTAGTAGACACCTGTTAAGGAGTTGTCATTAATTTGGACAGTGGAATAATTAGTTACTTGTAAATAACAAGTTCATTTAGTTCTTCAACTAAAACAGTTAGTTACCACTCTTTTGAATTTGTCGATATCTTAACCGCATCCAAAAATAAACGATTTTTAATTTGAACATTGCAAAATTTACTTTTCTATACTTTTCTGAAAGGTATATACACAAATCAATCCAAATAACATATGTGGTCAAGATACAAACTATCCCGATTTCGGCCTAATTTATATGAAAATTTTGACTTTAGTCTACATTTTCTAAAGTTCCAAAGCATGAATCGGAATGCAGTTTAGGAATCTGTAATATCTTGTTAAAAGTTTTCACTCAAAATCTACGGTACTTCGGAAAAATGTTTGAGCATTGTAAGATCCTTAGTTTTTTACAGTTTCTAATTTTATACGAAAATTTTGTTCAGGTGTCTTTACTAAAACTGATTTTATTACAGATAAAATATTTATAGTTTCCAATTGCAAAAATTAGAAAAAGTATAAACTTGATGTTTTTCATCTAACTTACACTGTTTAGCTGACTTTCAAATTTAGTAAGCCACCGAAAACAATAATGATCTTGAAAATGATGAGTTTTTGATAATTTTCTTTTCATCGATTAAGAAAAATTTATTTGAAGAAGATTGGATAACTAAAAACATAGACCCCGAAAAATAAGATATCAACCAGAATTTGATAGAAAGAAACTAAAATTGGCATGTAGCTTTCGATTGACATTTAATATATCCTGTAAATAATTTTATGATCTAAAATTGTTGTAATAGCAAAAACTACTTAAGTGAGATATTTGCAAAACAAGAGATTTTTATGAATTTTGATCGTGAATATGATACATGATTTTGTTAACCCAATTTGCTCAAATTCAATACCAAACAAATCTTATATAAAATAAATATTTAATCTAAAGTTCGTCCCCCTAAGTTGTCCCTTCAAGCCCTATCCTATCCTAGATTGACTCAGAATCGAACTAGGACCCAGAAAATATATTCTTTATGGGGTCTTTAACGATTATATCGTTACACACATGTAATTGTATGTTACACACGAAATGACAAAAAAGTTAAGTGCGTATAGCATTTATAAAAAAGAAATATTTATTCTGAGACTAACAAAAAATTATATGCGTTAAGATTTATTAGAATATTGTACATATAAAAAACTTTTTTTTTTGTATTTTATACCCTTTTATACTTAAAAGGGTATAAAATAAAAGTTGATATTTTCTAGATCGTTGTAGAAAATTTTGGCTATGCAATAGGGAAGATAAGGTCTATTGTTTTGTTTATTTTTTGTTTTTATTTAATTTTTTTTTGTGTACAGTCGAACACGGTTATAACGAACTCGAAGGGACCGACAGATTTAGTTCGTTATAAACGTATTTCGTTATATCCGTAACATTTCAAAACTAATTATTTGTTAATAAAATTCACGTATTTCATCACAATATTAATATTTGGAATTGAAGCATATTTTTTTCTTTTAAATATTAATAATTATATCAGGAATAAAATTTTTCATATTCATTATTCAAATTAATTTATATCCAATATTTTTAAATTGACATGTTTTGATATACTTACTTTTTAAGGAATAGCGATTTTCTAATATTTAGTGTTTAATACTCAAATAATTTCAGTTTTATTATTATCTATTTTCGATAAATGCTTTCATTCTATGTTAAAAGCTATATAAATGTAAAATTCATCTTTTATTTTCCGATGACTTAAATTAAAATTAATGAAAATTATTTCCATTGATCCAATAATTTAAACAGAAATAAATAGAAGGTATTTCTTTTAGTTTCTACATTTTTGGAACTTTTTTGAAATGTGTAATTTTATTTAACTAAAACAAGTATTTGTGGGAGTTCGTTATAAACGTAGTTTTTTTGTATGAAAAATTCTTGTTTGGGCCATAAAAATGTGTTCGTTATAAAAAAAAATAGTTATTTGTATGGAAAATGTTGGTAAAATCAATGGGACCGAAGAAAAGTGTTGGCTATAGTCATAGCTCGTTATAACCGGTGTTCGTTATAACCGTGTTCGACTGTATTAAATTTTTTGTAGTTTGGAAAAATTTAGATTTATAAATGTGAAAGTATGAATGCATACTTTAAGGCGAAGTTTTATTATTTGCCGGCAATATGTGAAGGGTATAACAGATTTGGCACAGCCGAATATCGCCTAACACTTAAATTATTAAACTAATCATTTTATTTTTTTCAATGAAATATTAGAAAATTAATTTATATATTACTTTAAATATTTTACAGGACACCGCCCGTCAAGAACGACAATCAAAGGAACGTTTATCTCGAGAAAATGATATACTAATTGCTGAAAAATTTACATTAGAACAATCATTAGCGGTAAGTTTAAAATAATATTTTAGATTTAATATTTACGATTTACATGTTTATCTGCCTGCCACTAATAAGTTAGAGTTCGAAACAAAAGTATATAGTATGTCAAACATGTTGGAACTGAGATGAAATAATGGAAGAAAAAGAAAAAATTTAATTATCAAAATTTAATTTAGTTATATATATATATTTGTTTCTTCTATTTTTCTGAACAATGTCATTGAAATAGATTATAATACGATTATAGTTCAATGTCTGAACAAAATCTTATAACATTCTCTTCTTGTTTTTAATATTTATGTTTTATTTAAAATTATTTTTTTGCTGATTTATTTGTGAAAATTGATTAAAAACTTAACGACGATCTCTTAAAATTCAGAACTGAAAAAAAATTTAAAGCCGTATTAAAAAATATATACTTGATAAAGAGTTACAAACTTTTTCTTATTGAAATTTACATACAAAAAGTTAGTAAGTCTTAATCAAACATTATTATTTTTTTAATACGGTTGTTAGTTCTACATACTTTGTTATATGTTTGAGAACAAAATATGTTGCACTCTACCTACCTAAATTGACGAATATAATTTTTTTATCATTTATCCTAACAACTTATATATTTATGTACATACATACAGACATACATGAATGTATAATAGATATCTATTTTGTAAATAATTCCTATTAATATTAAAACTCAACATGTGTATCATACATATATATATATATGTTTATATATAAAATGTATTTGTATGTATGTAGGTATGTACAAAACTATCTATTCGAACTATTATCAATTATCACAGTGTCATGAACATATATTATAAGAGGGCAAAAATGGTAGGAGTGTCGTATAATCCTTAAAGTATAAACAATAATTTTTTGTTAAAGTTTGAACTTTTTCTAATTTATTAAATTTATAATAATTGTAAATAAAATGTAATCTAAGAATCATACTTTTATAATGTAACAAAAATATTTTGTGCAGATTTAGAGATCTTTATAAACAATTGTATACTTTTTCATTTGTATCTTTTTATGTTATTTCCAGTAATTTAAAAGCAAACAAAAATTTGAACCTTCGATCCCACATAACTCACGAAAGTAATAACTTTTTCAAAAAAATCTTTCTGATTTTTTGAACTCACTCGCGACATAGTGCGACGCATTCATATCTTTAAATACAGCCATTCAGTTAGTGATGTTTTTTGTTCTTGTACAATACATAATACATAAGTTTGAAACTATAATAGTTGTTGTATTCATTAGGGGTGTAACTTGTTTACTACTTTTGAAGATAAATTATAATTGCTCTCATACAAAAAAAAAAAAAGTTTTATTAATACAAATAGAGAATAATATCATCCTTCGAATATAGGAGATTTGAGGTCGATATTTAAATTGAGTCAAAAAATAAATTATTTGGAAACATATTGACGGACATCAGGATTCTCAAATCTTAAAATTACAAAAATGCATTTTTTACTTATTGATCAATAAAACAATATATATAAATATTAATATACTTTTTTTTAATCCCT
Organism: Phormia regina; assembly: GCA_001735545.1. Classification (NCBI taxonomy): domain Eukaryota; kingdom Metazoa; phylum Arthropoda; class Insecta; order Diptera; family Calliphoridae; genus Phormia; species Phormia regina. The sequence continues at coordinate 10,860 of MINK01004175.1, forward strand.
TTTTATGCCAATGTGAAATGTTCAAATTTTGAAGAGCATCATTTACAATGATGAAAACAATTCAAAGAATATCGACAATAGTAAATATTTGATTGGAAAAAGTAAAATTCCAGAAGAACAAAATGTTCTTTTTTTTATTTATACCATTCTATTTTTAAAGATATTCAAAAATTTCATTTTTCGAAAAATCTTTTTGTGGAATTTAAAAATGTTAATTAATTGTTTTAGAAAATATTATGGTTTACATTATATGACGGAATCTTGTTATATCCCTAATGTACTAAATACAATCGTAAGTACATACATATGTATATAGTATATACATACATACATATATCTATATATGTGTATTGCTGTTGTTGTTTTATCATTGCTATTGTATCTTGAGTCTTTTATTTTACTCTTTTCTTTACTGTAGGCTTGGATTACTTGTTTGCGTTCTTAAACTCTCATTATTCTTTAAATGCTCTCTACGGTTCGTACACGCTTACGACGCTTACAGTACTTTTTAAATCAAGAAATTAATAAAAAAAAAATATCAACAATTTAAATTTAAATACACAATGTGATAAAATTTATAATGGTTTTAATAAGTTTATTTAATTAAAAATATTTCATGGAAAAAAAAAGCTATTCGTTAAAAAAGAGTGCATTTTCAAAACATTTAGTATAACTTTGTTTAATACCAATTGTGTGTGTATACAGTAGTGTGTTCAGTATAAAAAACTAATTAAGATCAAGTTTATTTACTATTGTTATTATCGCTTAATGCCCATCCCGATTCATCTAAACATGAGTCTACGTTATACTTCATGTGCTACACTGTTGCAAGTATGTATATTTGTTGTGTTGTTTACCGTTTTTATTTGCCTGTACATATGTATGTGTATGTATATAGTATGTACATACATATGTATGTGCATACATACCTATGTATATCGTTTATACACACCATTTACTCATAATTAAACATATTTCGATATGAACATTTTTCCGTACACATTTCCGAGATTAGTGAATCTAATTGTAAATAATGTATACGGCGTTGCTTTCCTTTCTGGTACATAGAATTTTGTATGATAATATATTTTGTATATTTCTCATCTTGCGCGACAAATAAGAAAATACCATTTTTTTTGTGCAATTTGTATATAAACACTGAATTATTTATTTGCAAGATATTTTCATTTGCAATAATCGTACGTATAAACATAACAATATTTATTCATTTTTGTCCAACATTAAAAGTTGGTACTATTTATCATATTTGTTATCAATTTTGTTAAGAAAATTAGTTATCTACATTTATATGTATGTATTTATGTATGTAAGTTTGTATGTACATTAGAGTAATTCGTAGGCAAAAATTTTATAAATGATCTTCAATGTCCTACTAGCAATTTAAAATCACGGGTCTTTTTTTGTCTTCCAAAGGTACCAAGGTAAAATACGATTTTGTATATATAATAATAAAATAAAAAATATATATTCGTCACTCTCAAATGTAAACAAATTCGTCGCTATTTAAATCGTTTGAAGAATTTAAAGTGCGTCTTTTCAAATAACTAATAATTTTATTCGAAATATTGAAATAAAATTAACAATTTTCCTATTTAATATAAAGCCGACCATAGATTACACATAGCTCTTTCAATTTTGAAAAATATATTTTGAAAGTTGCAACTTGTACTTTATTTATCTAGACAAACATCTAAATATTTCCGAATTTGAAACAATGAAAAATCGTGATTATTGAACAAGTAAATGCAAATAGTGCGCATGGTGTTAAACATTCCTTTTACTTTCGTAGAAAATTCTATAAGAATAATTCTATAACAATAAGATTAAGAAGAGTTACTTATTAGGAAGTTACATTTATTTGAAATAATAGTGCGTATTAATGAAATAATTATAAACTATGATAATGAAAAATATGCCCTTGATTGAATTTCTCTTAGTGTATGTACAAATACAAACGCTTTAATGTATGCATGTATGGAGCAAAGACCTTTATATGAACTTAATAAACTGACGGTCATTAAAATAAAGTAACGTTTTAATTTAGTTCATATCTTTTCTTTTCACTAGTAAAGATTGTTAGTCTTCGTATTAACATACTTATTTAGAAAATGTGTAACAAATATAATTGAAAAATTCCTAGAATTTTTCGAAATTAAATTTAAAATATAATTGTTGAGTACATAGGTACATACATATGTGAATTAAATATAAAAAAAAAAAAATTAAAAGAACATTTTTTTCGTACTATGTATGTATGTATATTACTGTGGATATATATATATATATTTTTTGTAAACAGACATATAGCAAAAACATAAATAATTGGGTTACTTTTAACAATTAACAATTAGCTATAGATATATGTATAGATGTTTTAAATATATATATCCTTTATATTTTTTTGTTAGGACACTCGACTTGAGCTTGATCTCAAGGAAGAGAAGTTGGCATCATTGCAACGAGAATTAGAAGAAATGACATTTGGTGGAGGTACTGAAGAGGAAATTGCACAGTTAAGGAGGTCTAAAAATGAATTGGATAGACGAGTCAAAGAACAGGAAGAAGAATTAGATGAAATGGCAGGTCAAGTACAGTTATTGGAGCAAGCTAAATTGCGTTTGGAAATGACTTTAGAAACAATGCGCAAAGAAGCGCGAAGGGAGGCTCAACAGAGGGACGAAGAACTGGAGGAAGCTCGTGGAAGTGCATACAAAAAAATCAAAGGTAGGTTTGTTTATTTCATTCATAAGAAGAACTTAAAAGCTATTTTGTTAACTTATAGCTCTTGAGTGTCAGCTGGAGACTGAACATGAGGAAAGAACTCTGTTATTGCGTGAGAAGCATGAATTGGAACGTCGGCTATCATCAATGGAAGATCAAGATCGTGTCGATCGACAAGCTGAGGAAGCAGCTAATCAAAAGATACGTCGCGATTTGCGTAAATATAAGGCACTACTAAAAGATGCCCATGCTCAATTAGAACGTCTCAAAGCAGATACACCTGGCAAAACTTTGATTCGTCAACTTCGTAACCAGCTGGAGGACGCAGAGTCAGCTCGCACGTTGGCAATGAAGGCGCGACAAACAGCCGAAGCAGAATTAGCAGAAATGCAAGCGATGTACGAAGAGTCTAACAGAGCTCGAAATGAAGCTGAGGATCGTGCAAATGCGGCCCAACGTGATCGTACAGAATTACAAGCTCAAATAGAAGAAAATGAGGAGGAATTGGCTGAACTGATGAAAAAGTATAGTGCAGCAGTAAAACAACTTAACACCGAACAAATTGCTGCTTCAGAGTATGAATTTAAATTGTCGGAATTGGAAGCTGAACGTAATAATCTTAAAGAACAAATAACGGAATTGCAACATAGATTGGAAAATATAGAAAACTTGGCAGATCCCTCCGCAGCTATGATGTCAAAACGGTAAATATAGAGATTTTTTTATTTTTATTTTTTGTCAATTAAAATTCTTATAAAAAATTTGTATTATTGTTGATATTTAGTCTGGAACTACGTACCAAAGAATTGGAATCGCGATTAGAATTGGAACAAGCTACTAGAGCTCGTTTAGAAGTTCAAGTCAATCGTCACAAAGAAGCATTGGAACGTCTACAAAATGAAGTTTCACAAGCTAAAATTCGGGAACTACAAGCCCAAGACGCGCTCAAAAAATCTCAGAAAAATTTAAGAGAATTACGTGAAGAATTCCATGTAGTATCAGGAAGAGAGCAGGAGTCTGTAACAAAACGTAAAGATTTGGAAAAGAAAATAGAACAAGTCGAATCGGAATCATCTGCTCTAAAGAATGATTTGAGATTAGCTTTACAACGTATTGCTGATTTACAACAAGCAATGGAAGAGGGAGACGACGATTTAACAGACAGGTAAAAACTTACTTTAAATACATATGTGTTTGTGTATTCACATAATATAGACAAATTTGTTTACTAAAATACAATAATTATTTATTTCAGCGATGACTCCCAAACAACGGATGGTTCTCTCAGCGATCTAGAAGATCGCCTAAAACCTATACAAGTACGAAGATCATCTATACAAAAGCAAAACGGTGGTTCAGTAAGTACTACCACCACTTTAGTTCGAGAGAAAGCAGATAATAGTCCAAGGTAGGTGTTGGGCAACTTTATTTGGAATTTATTTAAAGCAGCAAGTTGCCAGCACTTAGGAGTCATTGAATAATTTGTTCTCTTTCAAAACATGTATTTGAAGTCTGCCAACTAATAATTTAATAGCAATTTAACAAAATGTTATAACTTTTATAACTTTTTTAGTTAATAACAATAGTCTGCTTTCTCAACTTTTCGCAATACAATTCAATAGAATTTGGCTTTTTGCTTCGTTTTTTAAACTAACGTCTTGTTTATTTCCTTGATCCATTTTGTAAGCCAACAAAAACGCAATCTCTTATTATAGAATCACCTTAACCTCACCTTCTTCCCCACATATACATAAATTGGCACTGACTGCCAAAAAACTCAATGATGATGATGATGTTCCAAAACAATCTTTATTGATCACAACAAATGCGGATTCATTAAAAAATGGTGATGTTTCTTAAGTCTACTAATGAAAGGCTATGAATTCAAGTACATACAAAATTGGTTGTAATTTTATTTAAAAGAAAAAACTATTGGCACAATGTTTTTTTTTTTTTTTTAACAAGCTTTAATCCTAAAATTAAAAATAAGGAAGAATTGAAGAACTTGAAACACGTTTTTGCGTTTGCAAAAATAACATAAAAAAGTTATAAGTCGTAAACATAAAATATAAAACAGAAAATCTTTAGCATATAACAAAAGAAAGAATAAAACACCACCTAATATTAACTTTATATTAAAAATTACATTTAATTGAATAATCATGGAATATAACATTATTTTTATAATAAATTTGAAATTTAAACTATTTCCTTTCCAATAAACGTATCGAATTGAAAATATAAATATAAAATATACCTATAACTTGGAATAAAGAAGGTATTGAATACTAAAAAAAAAAAATCGATAAATATAATTATTAATTTTATTATTAAAATTGAATTAAAGCATCTAGTTTATCATAGTTTAGATTTTTTCTTTAGTTAAATTGATTGTTTTTTATTATTATTATTATTTTATCTTGTATTTATCAATGTATAGTTTTCTTCATTATTATTAACATCAATTGATTTTTATTATTTTATTATTAAATATTTATTTTAAATAAAATGAACAAACCAATTAAATAAACAAATGAAAAATAAGTAAATTATTTAAAATGAAATAAATTTCTAAACATATACAAACATATTCTATATTAGATTTATTTAATTATTTTTGTTATTATTGATCTATACATAAATAAATAAATAAATGCATTAAAATAGTTATGGTTAATTTATTAATTATTTTTATCAATAACATAAGAAATTATCGTTCAATATACATAACACACATACATATTTACATAGAAATAACACAAAACAAAATATGAAAAAAAAAAAAAAATAACATCAATTAACATTGAAATATACGAAATTATAGGTCAATATTATTTAAGTCATTTCAAACAGTAACACTTTAACCAACCATACATCCTATATCGTGAAAATCCTAAAGTTCCAATTAATCTTTGATTAAATATTTTTTACAATTTCAAAAATTACTTTTCATTAGAAATAGCAAAAATATTGCAAAAAATAAAGAAATCACAAAATAATAAAACCTCATTAATAATCAATCTTATCAACATAATATTTAATAAAATAAAATTTTTAACAAAAATAAAAAAATAAACGTTTTTATTAAAATACAAAAAATGAGTATTTTTAGTGTGTTTATACGAAAGTTTTTTGAAAACAATTAACTCATATCAAAGATAGATTCACATATTATTCGAATCGGGAGGGAAAAATACAACTGTATTTGTTACAATATTATTTAAATGTTCAAAAAAATGCAAATAGCTTCATTGCAATTTCACAATTTCATTTTCAAAATTAGAATTAAGAAAAAAATTATATCTAAAGGTCTAAATCTTTTATTCCCTTCACCACTTTAAAGAAAAAAAAAAGGTATTGGACAGAAAATGGGTTAACAAAAATAACAACTTGACTTTTGTGCTAAATAAGGTCTTAGAAGTAATTAAAATCCTTATTGCATTATAACTATTTAATGTAACATTTTGTTCTAAATAAAAAAAAAAACAGAATAAAATAGAATTCCCATCGCCAGAAATAAACATAATCTTGTGATGTTGTAAGCAATCAAAGTAAAAAATTGTAAATGAAGTTTTTTTATGGGCCTAGTTTGTTAGAAACGATTGTGAAGATATTATAGAACTTGAGGTAATATTTGACTTTCTTATTGATATTTGTGAAAGAAATATAATGTATTTGTTTTAACTTACAGATGATGTGGATTCGAAATTCTTTGTTAAAAGAAGCTATCAACATGGAATTGGTGCAGATTGTACTGTTGGAATGGATCAATCCACAATGTCATACTTCTGCCCATGAAGTGGTGACCCTAGTGCTTTAGAAACTTCTTCTCATAATTCCTGCACCTCTCTTCCTGTTGTTACCATTAAATCTGCTAACTTTTCGTACAGCTCCGGTGTACGAATTAAATTAAATAAAACTTTAAAATTTATTTAAAACAAATAAAATTTACAATTAACAAAATATTTATTGAATTTTATACTTACATTTTTTCAATTTAACTTTTTGTTAGCAATTTTAAGACTTTTAGTTAGGGGATGAAAATTCACTATCCGATTTTAAAGATTTGTATATTTCTATAAAGTGCTAAACAGACTAAAGAGAAAATAAACCAACTTGACTTTATTTCCTTTTTCGGGAATAAGTTCTGAGATATATACGAAAGTTTTTTAAAAATATTTAAATATATATCCTAAAATAATATGCTGAAGAACTTTTTGTTATCTCAATTCATTTAGACATGAAAAATATTCAAAGTCAACACCATAGAATAGAACTAGAAGTTTATGTGAGAGCGACTTTATATTAAATTTTCAAAAAATTTACTCATTTTTTGAAAATACAAAAACAAAATATATATGACTACATGTATTTTTATTGTTTTTATATGAATTAATTTGAAAAATAGCAATTTTTGAACAAAAATTCCCTGCAGGAAATTTATCCCCATTGCAGTAATAAATCGGTACCTCAGTGCCAGTTGAATACCAATTAAGTGTCAAACTCGTCACTAAAGTTTCAAATGAGAACCAGTTGATAACTTATATCATATTTTATTTTATAAGGTTATAAGAAATGCATTTTTTTTTTATTATTACACGTTCTTCTAGGAATTCTCAAATTGACATACCCCGAATCTCTACATTTTTCTATGATAGATGTTTTGTTGTTAGAATTGCGAGATTATGGGATAGTCTTCCACATTCCCAATGCATTTTATTCTCATTCTTATGTTTTTTTTTGCGGCTGGGGAGCCATTGTCTAATTACAATTTAATGTATGTATATTGAAAAATAATTAATATTTTTTTTATTTTTATATATATATTTTTTTTTAATATAAAATGGTATTGTAAGAAGAATTTCCCATATAATTTACCCAGCAAACACGAAGTCTAATGTTTGAAATATGTTGACTTTAACATTTGATATCAAATATGTTTCTCAAACTTGTGTCAAATGCGGATAGAGGTTTGAATTCAAATTTAGAATCATTTGTGAACAAACGTTTGGAAAACTCTAAATTCTCAATTTAATATCATGATATAACTTTAAAATGTTTTAGAAATAACATTTTCTCATTTTGTTATTAAATGTTATTATTAAATCTTTCACAAATCTGAAGACAAGTTTTTTTTTTTCAATTTATTCTTTCAAAAATTATATCAAATAAATAAGTTAAATACAAAATTGTTTATAAACATTAAATAAAAATGTCTGATACATAACTACAGGTCTACACAAAAGAAAACATCATCAAAAATAAAAATGCAAATAAATTAATCCAAATATGGTCACAGTCCACACTTGAAAAACATTTGAGAATAACATTTAACAATGATTTGACATTTAGTTTAATAATTAATTTCCTTTTTTGTTGAAAAAGCTATCAAACACTTGACATTTGGGAAAGGACATTATTTCAAATTTGATATCAAATCTTTGTGTTTGCTGGGTATTTTAGTAGATAAGAATAATAAAATATTTCTTTTGTAATGTATTTTTTAGAATGTATGTTTATAGAAATATTTTAAAAAGTACTTTTGTTGTTTGTTTTTATATCAATTGGAATAAATATATTTTTGAAATGATTTAAATGCCTTAAACCACATGAATGCATTATCTAAGATATGGATATTTCAACTTAAGATATGATATCAATTATCTCTCTATGAAGATTTCCCTATTAATTTTGGTTTCTCCAAAAGAACGAAAATTTTTCTACAGAAATTTACAGCTTGGTCAAGCTTTATAGAATATATCCCGGGAATTTTCCGATTTTTCATTTTAAATGCACATAAGAATATTGATATTGCATCCTTTTCCAAGATACAAACAATTTTATACCATTTGAAATCATATTTAAATTATCTCAAACGTTTTTGGAAAAGAAGTCCATCAACCACTACTTTAAGAATTATTAAATTCGATATTTTTAAGTGAATTTTTATTAAATAAGTTTTTCAGAGGAATTTTTGAAACTTGTATTAAAATCTTTTTTTGGCTCACAACGACCGTTTTTTATACATGTCTGATATATGCGTGATTAACAATTATCCAAAAAACTTTTTCACAATATATAAGAATTCAATGGATTTGAAAAATCAGTAGAGTAGAACAACAATCCTTTTTAAATCCGATAATGAAAATATTTGAATTTTATTTGATTCTCAGTTATTCAAATCATGTTTGCATACATGATTAAAGTATTTAATCCGGTGTCCCGAAAATTGGTTCCTGTTATCCCACAAAATCAAAAAGACCTGAAAAATATTCTATGAGCAACTTCAGAGTTTGAATTTCTGACTTTCATTTAACCATAATTATGGGGGAAAAATTATGTAAAAAATTATATCAATGTTTTTAAATCGAATTCATATTCCCAAATGCTTTCTTGACATAAAAATCGTATGAATCGTAAAAAATATGCCGTTTAATAATTTTTTTCTAAATTCACGTAAAATTTATTGAAAACATTAACTTTTTAACTTTTTAAAATTTTTTTCCAGTTTTTCTTTTAATAATAACGGTATTTACCGATATAATTTAAAATACCGTTATCGATACCGTTTCCGAAATTAAAATAAATTAAATACCGATACCGTTATACGTTTGGACGTAATACAGAATATTACGTCCAAATTTCGGTAAGGAGCCACCTGTGGACCTATACTTGTATTCGGTCTTATATGGGAGCTTTACATGGACAACCAGCCAGCCGACCAGACGGACGGACATGGTTAAATTGACTCAGAAAGTTAATCTGAGTCGAACGGTATACATTAAGGTGGGGGGGTAGGAAATTTTTTTTCTCTGCATTACAATATTTACAAAAACACATCATACCCCAACCACATATGGTGGCGTAGGATATAGAAATTGGGAGCTATCTAATATACAGTGTTGGAAAAAATAATAGGGACGACCCTTACGTTCGTAAACAGTTTCTTTATATTAAGTTGTTCTTTTGGGGTCATGCTCTTTAACTGTTCCTAAAACAACGAAATTTCATTATTTGTTTACTTTTTCTCTTTTGCGCTTTTATTTTATATTTATTTGCAAAAAAATCAGTGAAGTTGTAATTTCAATTGTAAAAAATAATAGGGACGCACTTAATAAAAATACTATTAGTCAATAAAAATTGTTATTTTATTAAAAATCCGTAAAGCAAAGTTTATGTGATTAATTTAATTATATTGGTTTCGTGTTTATGATTTATGTCTTCGGTAAATAAATTTGAAAATGGGTCGAGGTGTTCAATATGCTGAATCTGAAAAATAATGTATTCTTAAATAAGAAAAATTGCACAGATAATGAAGAGTTCCAAAACAAAAGTATTCAATAATGCCATTCATTTGAAAAAAGACATGAAACAAGAGGTAGAAAGCGTAAAACGTCAGCGCGTTTTTACTAACGTTTAATTCGACTTTCCAAGTAGCCTTAAAAATAAGAAATATAATGCAGAAAGTCGGATTAATGGGACGCAGTTCGAAAAAAGTACTACTGTTGAGCAAGAAATTTTTACGGCACAGGTGTCGCCTGTTTTGGAACAACGTACTATGGTCAGACGAAACAAAAGTAAATTTTGTCCAATAGTTTGGATTCAGAGAAAATTTAATGCTGCTGACTATATAGATATTCACCAGAATAAAATGCTTCCATTTGCTGAGGTAGCTTTAAATCAAAAAATAAACAAGAGTTGTGGGAAAAAATTTAAGAAACCTGGTACACAATTGCGCCCGAGGTATGTGCGAATCTTGTGGGGTCAGGAAGATATAAAAATGAAAGGATCTTCAACAAAGTATTGAAAAAGTATAAACATTATTCCAAAAACATTATTTCCAAAACATTATTTCCAAAACATTATTTCCAAAACATTAATAGCCTGTTTCTCTATATCGAACGAAAATCAAAGCGAACGAAAGCAAGTCGAACGAATTCGAATCAATTTGGGTTTCTGTATTTCCTACACTTCCGTTCGCATGGAGTTACGTCTTTTCGTATTGTTTTTTTTTTTTTTTAAATTTTTCTTTCAGAATAACTTTTTTTGTAAAAATATTAAAACTACTACCAAATTGTTTTAACGTATATACAACAAAGTAAATAAACAAATCAAATTAAAATAATTAAAAAATAAAACTTCTATTGTTTTTTTTTTTTAATTGTTTTTAAGACACAAAATCGTCATTTGCAAACATGATAAAGGAACATTTGCAATATCCTTGTGAGCATTTTTCCTAATTTTCTTTAAAAAATTCAACCAGTCGAAAGCAAAATAGCAAACGACTGAATTTGACATTTTTGTTCTTATCGTTCGAAATACAGAAACCCAATTTTATATGAAAAACTTTACGTTTTCTTCCGACTTGTCGTTCGACTCATTGTTCGCATAGAAGTGTGTTAGAGAAACCCAAATCAGTTTTCTTTCGCTCAGAAGGCGAAAGGAAGCTTTCGTTCGACATAGAGAAACAGGCTATAAGTGTCCACATTATTTTTTTCAGGCCTTTAAAAAAATATATTTTTTGGCAGAACTAATTTCTTATTTTTGCTTTATAAGTTAAAATATTTGAAGTTATTTAATTTTATGTACATACTTTTTAATCATTAGAGTGTCCCTATAATTCTTTTCAACACTGTAGGTGTATTTTATGTAGTAAATATAAACATCGAATGATTAACATAAAGTGTAAATGAGTTGCAAGTTTACTCTTCTAGTACTACTGTCATCCGTCCATCACTCACATCTGGATTATTCAGTATTTAATTCACGTTTTGGTAGTTTGATTGTCATAATATCGATCAAACAAGCACCAATTTTTTTTTTTTTGCTATTGGCTTCAGTTATATTTGCGATGCAACTCAATGGAAACGGTTCAACATTGATTAAAATTGATTAAAACAAACGAAGAAAGTTAATTTCTTGATCCCATAACATATATAGATAAATACCTAGCTATGGATGATCGAACAATTGACTCCATATTTGCAGGATCCTTGGAATCGCTTCCTCCGGTCAGTTCGAAAATTGTTCGTATCTTTACAAGTTCTACTTTTACGGGTATGTATATATATGTGTGTGTGTATATATAAAATTAATAATGTAGAAAATTCCTGTATACATAGTATGTATAAATGTATGTACATTAGGGCTATAACTAAATTTTGGCCCTAGCATTACGCAATGATGATTGTAATGCTAGGGCCACGTTCTGTACATACATATGTTTCTTTGATATTGCATTGGGATTATTGATATCCAAACTTGACTGCGTTTTGTAGGTGAACTTTTTTGACAACCGTGAAAATTTTATATTCTCAATGGTCTATTTGACTATGCCAGGGCCATTTTGATATTTGCAAATGTACACCCCTAAAATTAATGATAAATATGTTTTAAACTCATTCCCAAAATATATCGGTTCATTTATTATAAAAATGTACGTATCTCCAAAAATATACATACATTTTTATTTATAATTTTTAAAATTGAGTCGAAAATAATTACAACATAGAAATAGAAAAATTACGTCTAAGACATATTCTAAAATTTATTTTCATTTTCGCGACATTAAATTTTAGTAAAACTATCAATCTTAAATAGTATTTTATTAAAGTTTGAATATTTCGGACATTAATTTTCCATGCGACTTATTTTGCAAAAATTTATAATTTAACCTTTTGGGATAGACCATTCCTCTGGTACATTAAAACCAAATATATTTTAAAAAGTGTCTGAAATATATGAAATTACGCTAGAAAATTTTAAATATTCCGCGACTGAAAAGAGACATAGTTATTGTTTAAATTAATATTCAAATTGATTCTATTAAGTATAATTTGAAACTAAAATTTTGTTAATTTTTAAAAATGGTCTATCTCACGTAAATTTTAACATAGAGATGTAATGTTTTGGGAATCATCATTTCGAGGGGGATACATTTGAAACTTTTTTTCTTAAGACACTTTAATGTACTATACATATGTAATTGTAAATTAAATGCAAAATATAGATACGACAATGGAACGCAATTCGTTGATGGCAAAATGTTATCCACGTATCAAGGATTATTGCCGGGAAAAACATGGCTTAGAATTTCAGGTACAAAGAATGAAGTTACGTTTTTTTTACTTAAATATTGATATTGAAATATTATACGTTTGTATACAGGTAGTGGATATGCGTTGGGGAGTCCGTGACGAAGCTACGGATGATCATATGACGACTGAACTTTGTATGCGAGAAATAAAGAATTGCCAGAGATTGTCTATGGGTCCGAATTTTGTAGTATTTTTGGGACAAAAATATGGATATCGTCCTATACCTACTTATATTGTTTCATCCGAACTGCAAATGATTTGCGAAGAATTAACGTCAATGGGTGTTGACCGTTCATTGTTGGATTTATGGTACAAAAAGGATAGTAATGCAGTACCTCCAGTTTCTGTACTCCAGCCAATTTCATCCATTTTAATTAATTTCAATAATAAACGAGTGCCCAAGTTACAGGCAGAGGACCAGGCTATCTGGTGGGATACTTTAGGAAAAATGCAAAAATTGCTTAGAAAAGCTGCAGCATCGCTTGGAGCTAGTGGTAAAATGAGTAAAGACGCAGTGCACAACTATTTCATGTCAGGTAAGATGAGGATAATAATGATAAAGCTCACTTTCATACTGTACCCCTTTTTATAATGAATAGTTACTGAACGTGAGGTTATAAACGGAATTTTAAACGTGAAAAATACAAAAAACCATTGCCTTTCATATGTTCGCTACATTAACAATATAAATTTGCAGAATCTAAAGAAAGCATCACTTTTTGTCGACATAATAAACCGCAGCTTAGATACCGAATCGGCAAAACTTTTAGCGGATTTACGAGACAACCGATTACCTGCTAAAATTGAGGCCAGCAACTCACAAAAATACACCGTAGAATGGATAGGGCGGGAAGGCCTCGATATTGAAACACACGAAGAGTACCTCAATCATTTCATATCGCACTTTTATAAAAATATCATCAAGTTAGTCGATAGAGCTATGCGCAAAGAAGACTCCAGTGCACAGGGACAGATAGTCACTGAAATCCTTCAGCATTTGCACGCTTGTAATAATTCGGTTAAAGTCTTTTATGGACGTGAAGAAAGTTTAGAACACATCAAGCGTTATATGCTGGGGGATTCAGATAAACCACTTGTCCTTTATGGCGAAGGAGGTTGTGGAAAAACATCACTTTTAGCAAAAAGTGCTTCATTAGTAGCTACCGAATGGTTTCCGGATAAAAGACCCATAAATATAATACGCTTTTTGGGTACAACGCCCGATTCCAGTGCCTTAACACCAACTTTAATATCAATTTGTCAACAGGTGCGTCAGTTAGTTAACTTCGTTTATGGGAATATATGTACATCGTCCATATTGCCCATGGTTTATTCTTTACAAGTTCTACGAATGTATAATTATTAATATTTTTAATGTTTAATTAATGTTATAGATTTCCTACAATTATATGTTGCCATTTGAAAACATTCCCGATGACTTGGTACCTCTAACAGCACACTTTAAGCAATTATTAACATATGCTAACGAAAATCAACCTTTGACGTTATATCTTGACTCGGTTGATCAACTAACCGGTACACAAGATTCAAATAGTGTTTCATGGATACCTACCAGGTTGCCAGCACATTGTAAGGTAAGCCACCACAATGATTCTCGAATGTCAAGTCAATCTCATCCATCTGTCCAAATTTTTTTGCATTCAATATAATTCAAAAGTGTAACTTTTTCCAAATTGATTAAAATGTGTCTGCCAAATTGGTATGAAAAGGATACGAAGTATTAGATTAATAGATTTTTTTATTACAAATTTTTCTTAAATACAATGAACTGAAAATTGACTTAATTAAATTAATTTAATTTCTACAACTTTTGCACACAATTTTTTTTAAATTTTCTTTATAGATATTTTATTAAGAGCTGACAATTTATTAAAAAAAAAAATATATATATATATAATTTTATTTTTTAATAAATAAATAGGTAGTTAATAATTTTATTAAAAAAAAATTATTTCAAATATTTTTTTTTTTTTTCTGTGTAGATCATAATATCATGTGCAAAAGAGGAAAACAATCCAATTGTGTCTCAGGAGTATCATGTCTTGCGCAAAATGATAGATGTAGAGGAGAATTTTATCGAAGTCACAGCATTGGGCGAAGATTTAGCGATGAACGTCATTAAGATGTGGATGAAAACAGCCTGCAGAGATCTTAATAACTATCAGTGGCGATTAGTTGCAAATGCGATTAGCAAGTGTTCTTTGCCAATTTTTGTTAAATTGGTGTTTGCGGAAATATGCCGATGGCGCAGTTACACACGGCCGCAAGAGACTCATTTAGCTAACAATGTTATGGACTCAATTATGATGTTGTTTGAAAGAATTGAAAAGCAGCATGGTCGAATTTTAGTATTTCATGCGTTGGCTTACATTACAGCTTCAAAATCAGGTTTGTCAGAAAGTGAACTTGAGGATTTGATATCGTTGGACGATAAAGTTTTAGACGATGTCTATCAATATCACTTGCCACCCGTCAGACGTATTCCGCCCTTGCTGTGGACACGTATTCGAAACGATTTGCCCAATTATCTCAGCGAACGGGAAGCTGATGGAGTTAATGTAATGAACTGGTATCACAGACAATTTCGAGATACGGCAAAGGAACGATATTTCAAAAATATGAATATGGCTATGTATTTCCATTCTATGATTGCTGATTACTATTTGGGCATATGGGGAGGAGGTGTACCAAAACCGTTTAAATTTACTGAAATACAAAGACATCGGTTCGGCCTTACAGAAAAGGAGGGTTCTGCCGATCGCAAGGTACCCATACAACCGCTAGTATTTACAAGTAAAGATGGCAGTTCCAAAAGATACAATCTAAGAAAGGTATGCTAATATATATGTATATATAAAAGATATTAGCCATTTATAATTACATTAAACAATTTCTCATTTATTATTCAAATAGTTTGGTGAATTGCCATTTCATTTCGTACGGTCACGACGTTTTAAGGACTTATTTGAACACGTACTCTTTAATTATGAGTGGTTACATGCAAAGCTTTCCAGTTGCCCACTACAAGCTGTTTTGGCTGATTTTGAAGATGCATCATCAAACACAGAAGATAAAGAAGCAAAACGAGAGCTAATGTTAGTGGCTGATGCTTTGCGTTTGGGAGGAGCTATTTTGGCTGTGTATCCCAATATGTTGGCACCACAATTAATCGGGCGGCTTCTGCCAGAAATTGGAGGAAATGCTAACATTAAAATGTTATTGAGAGCATGTGATCATTGCGGTCCCAAAGATTGCGCACTAATACCAGTTAATCATTGTCTCCATACACCTGGAGGACCTCTAAAGGTTTATTCTTTTGCATTTATCTATCATATTTATGATAAATTTCGCATATTTATCCCATATTTATATACTTCTAGTATTCACTTGAAGGACATCAGTTTGCAGTATTTGCTTTTCGCCTAACTAGTGATATGCGATACATGGTATCTATATCGACCCATTTCATAACATTTGATTTGTCAACATCAGATTTGACTCGTGATGTTAACCCTGGAATCGAAGGTATTATGCAGCAACTTGTCTTAAGTCCAGATAATAAATGGGCTGCCGCCTATTCAAATAATAATCAAACAGTTTTGTTAAACATGTTATCGAGTGAGTTTGTGATTATTAATTCTCCATTTGAAGAATGCGATGGACCTATTAGCAGTCTTTATTTGCTAAATCAAAGGTAAATACATTGAGCTATCTTAATTATACACACTTAAATAATATGATTTGTAAAGCTTATTCATTAGTTGCAAACTGAAATGGGCTCAATTCGATATGAGAGGAAATCTTGTGGAAATATTTACAACACCTGGTAATTGTACTGAATGGGAAATTTTGCACATAGAGTTTTCTACACCATTTAAATACAATATTATTTTCTGGTCCGGTTCAATTAACGAATCACGTTTACGATTTGATTCATACAGAGACGAACATCATTCTGAACCTTTATATTTTTATAGTGCATTGACGCTGAATAAAAAACGTACACAAGTTTATGGATGTGCGAATGAGGACAACTATGAGGTTAGTGTTTATAAATTAAGGGAATCATCCGATAGTTCGTCAATTGAATGGATATTAGAAAAGAAACTACCACGTTTTGAAAATGACGAAAAAGAAATGTTACTTCAATTACGATTGGATCAGAAGGATCGTATGCTGTTAGGCACGGCCGGAAAGGGATTTGTGATTTGGGACTTTGGAGATCAAGAGGGAAATAGATTGAGTGATAAATCAATGTATTTAGCATTGCCACATGGTGTAAGAAACATCACCACCAAAATAATGGAATCAAATTCGATAATGACTAGTTCAAAATTGGACTATGCTGTGGCCGGTGTCCGTAAAAATCTTTATGTATGGTGTTTACACACCTTGCAACTTGTCAAAGTTTTAGATGCTCACTTCGGTCGGATTATACAACTCGAAGCTTTAACTATTGGAAATTGGAATAATGTCGTTACATCTTCGATTGACCGTTCTGTCAAAGTCTGGAACATTAATAACATTTTCGAAAAGGTGCATGTAATAGATCGCCATGAATTACAAATCGACAACATCAGGTACCTGCAACACTTTATATTATTATATTTAGTGCTTAAACTTTTTAACATTAATTAATTATAGCTTATCTGAAGTCGATTTAGCTGTGACAGTGACTCGAAGTTGTGTTGGAGTTTGGGAGACACGTACAGGCAGATTAATCACAAAATTAGCTGATAGCCCCCTAGGCGCCATTGTAACACATGCAGAAATAACTCCTGATGGTCGCTATATAATATCTTCCGAAACAGGCAAATTTCTTATATGGAATAGAGTCTCTGAGCAAGTTATATATCGTGATGATGAACCCGGAATACAACAAATAACATTTATAGACTATGGGTACAAAGTCATGATTGTTTCGTGTCCAAATATTAATCAAAAAGAACTCAAAGAAGGAGAAGATATAAATCGTTTGATGGCCATCACAACAGTAAGAACAGTACCAGGTAGGATTAAAAAAATAAATAAATAAAATAAAATATTATTTTATAACATTTGTTATTTTTAAATTTATTCGCTTTTGTCTATTTTATTAAACAGAAGGTTCAATTTTATTTCGATTTGAATATCCAATTCGTATTATCCCGGGACTACCATTTCGTCAAGCTGTAATATCTGCAGATGGTGCCTACATTATCGTATGCTCTGTAGACAAGAACAATAAAGATTGCTTGGCTGTCTATAGTGCAACAAATGGAACTTTCATTTCAAAAGTACTTTTGAAGGGTTGTTCGATTAAGGAAGTTATATCATTAGTACCAATGCCTCACAAGGCCAGTCAGGTGGCAGTCATTAATAGTGAAAAGGGCAGTATTGTGGATATTAAAACAAAAAAACACATACGTTCCATACCGAAATGGGGTGGCAGCATTACTAAAGATGGCAAATATGGAATTTATGCTCCCTCAAGAGGAGGTTTAGAAATGTTAGAACTTCGCAAAGGAACTACGGTTAAAACATTTATACCTAAAGTGGCCGAAGGCGTATTTTCAGTTATTTGTATTTTTACTGAAAACGATGAATACGTTTGCTATTATCACAGTGGTCGAAAAACTATACGAGTCTTTCGTACTTCAGATACCGAAATGATTGCTAATTATCGTTTACAAGCCGAATTGACAGCCATCAAGAGCACAAAAGATGGTCGCTGTATTGTGTTAGGCACAGTCGACGGATGCATGTCATCACTGGCAATTGTGGATCCAAAAGTTGATGGCATGATTGAGTGGCTTAATGCATTACCATCAAGAGATGAAGATTGGAAGGCAAAGTTGGCTAAAATGAAGGCCAAGGTTGGCTTTAAAGCTGCCGTACGGGTTGCCACAATATCTTCTAAGTTGGATCATCAAAAATTTAAAAATAAAGATTTAAAGGATGAAGTTAAATCTGAAAACGATGTAGATAATATAGAAAATATAGAAGAATAAATAAAACAGGTCACCAATAATTTCTCAGTCAAATTGAAATTCTGAGTCTATTAATCATTTTTTTTTTTTTGGTTCTAGTTTTCTATATAAAGTGTAATATACAAATTTAATGAAGTTACATTACAATATTTATAGGAAACAAATTCTTAAATTGGTAGCAATCAAATATCGACAAAATTCTAATTGTACAATAGTTTTGGAAATATTCTAATAATTTTTAATATTACCATAAGTTGTAGATAAATCAAATTAGATTGTTTTTCGATTATATTCACCCAAATTAGACAATACATAACAGTTCATATTAAAAATCTCCATTTTCATTTAGGAAAGAAGTGATTTATAGGCTCAGAATACCATGATCTCGTGTATCCAAATAAACTAAGAAATTTGATGGCACTGATTCATATGAATAATGCTTAAAATTTACAAGTGTAAAAACATATGTAGAAATAAAACTGCTTGTTATTGTTGATTGCACAAAATAATGTTTTTCTTTATATGGTTTATGTAGATTTTTACCACAAAACAAAATCACCAAAATTACAAAAAAAATTACTGCAAATGGAAAAAATCTTAATTACAAATAATAAAACATCTGCCTTAACGTATGCTTTCCGATAAATTTGTGTGTATCGCGAAAATGCCAAGATTTTTAGGGACTACGAAATTCCGAATCCCGGGATTAAATGAAAAAAAATATCTCGGGATTTCAATATGAAAATGAAATAGCTCCCAATGGAATAACTTTCAAAAACAAAATGAGTGCGATCGAAAAAATTGATAGGAAATATGGTTCGGAAAGAAAAATGCTCCACATTATATTTTGAAGACCAAGAATATTGAAGCAAAAATTGTCATGTTGTAAAATGTACTGACGAAATCTGAAATGATTTCTATTTTTTAATAAAAAAATTAATATTACTGATTACTTCAGATTTTGATTTTTTCGCTCAACTTATAATGATTATTTTTGTTTTTTATTTATTTGATCAACTTATAATGATTACTTTTGATTTTTACTTTTTTTGCTCACAATATGAAACTTAACACGAGAAATGAAACTATTACGCAATTTTTAATAAAAAAATATTTAGATTTATTTACTAAAACGCAAGCGTAATTATATAATTTTTATTTTATTTTATTTATTTTTTTTTTTTTGGCGAAAAAATCCGATATATTTACTGAAAATCGAATTTTGTACTAAAAACTTATTTTTTATCAAAAATATATATATTTTTTTTTATTAAAAATAAAATTATTTGCAACTAAACAATGTTTTTACTAAAAGCAATTTTTTACTAGTTAATAGTTTCGTTTCTCATGTTAATTTTTATATCGTGAGCAAAAAAAAAAAAAGTAAAAATCAAAAATAATCATTATGAGTTGAGCAAAAATAATCATTAAAAGTTTAACGAAAAAATTAAAATCTAAAATAACGATTATATGTGAAGTCTAAAAGAAATAAGAATATTATTAAATATTATTGTTAAAGCGTTAAACATTTTTATAATATGCACATGTACATAATTTGGAACTTTTTGAAATTATTTCATTTAATTTTCCTACATGGGAGCTATTTCACTATGAAATAAAAACTAAAATTTTGGTTTTATTTAATTTATGTTTTTGAATTAATTTTATTTCTATTAGAATTTATTTTATTAACATAATTTGAATTTTATTAATTTTTAGGTAATTTTTCATTAGTATTTATTTCATTAGGAGTTTTGTCATTTTGCCCCAGAAATACAATACAAAAAATTCCTTCAAATATTAATCATTCAGACTCTTACATTTGATCTCTATACATTCATACAACTATCGTACAGATTCTAATCATTGTTAAAAAATGAACGGCGTACGAACCGAATCAACCGAAATTTTAAACGATGTGAACGAAGTAGTAAAATTAACTTTTGTAATCATCTTTAGTTTATACAACCTTAAATACGTCCAATACATCAATTGTACTTTTAAAATGTATGGCTTTATATTACTTCAAACAATAAATTATTATGTACGATTATATAAGCCTAATAATTTCATGTTGAAGTACATTTTCGAGCATTGCGGTCTTAGAAAACTATTGCAAGTTATTTTGTTCCAATTTGTAGCGATATGCATCTATAATCAAGGTTGTTTTAGCTTTTCATTAGTTAAATTACATTAGTTTGGTATTCAGTGATAGTGTTTCTTTTTTGAATTTGCAATATATTATGCTGTGTAATAATCGATTTTGAGTTTTTTTTTTATTTCATTAATATTAACCAAAAACTTACCAGATATGTTTACTTCTAAATTAGCTCTCTCAAAGTCGTTTAATTTTTCTTAATTCTAAACTGTATAATGTCTATTAAAGTGTAAGCATTAGCCCAGTTCAATTCACAATCTTTGTTGTATGTTTTCTTTTTTTTTTGTGAAAATAGCCCTTCCATAGCCAAATATAGTTTCTTCTTTTTAATATAAAGCATTCATGTTTAAATTTTGTTTATATATAAGTTTTATTTGATTATATTTTTAGGACATTTTATTAAGTTAAAGAAAATGATTCATCATAGGATGTTAAGTAAAAAAATTAGAAAAAAAATATTCAAATATGTTAACTTACATCTACAGAAGTAAAAGTGTTCTACATGCTAATAAAAATCAATAAATTGAAATACACTGAAATTCAATAAGAACAAAAACTTATAAAAATTGAAGAAAACGTTAACAAATGCAAAAAAAAAAATGAGTAAATAACGATGCATATGAGGAGTGGACAATTAATAATCTCAATGATGAGAAACAATTGAAAATAATGGCTGCATTAAAAACTACAGACACATGTCTCCAACTTAGTACACAATTGTTCATTAAAACTTATGTAGATGTGTAATATTCTTCTATTAGTATAACAATATTATTTAATGCAAAATGGAGATTATGATTTAAATAATCAACGAATAAGATACAAAATATAAGTTTTTAAAAACAAAGCCAAACTAAATATAATACTCCATATTCAATAACCGCAATAGTCTCTTATGACATGAAGTAATGAATATGGCTAATAAATAATGACTTAACTATATTATTATGAAAATATTTTCATTACATATATTTCATTTTATTTGATGGTTTGTTGTTGTGTAGACTGTTAAGTCCAATTATGATTAAAATCGTAGTGCTTTTTAGGAAATATATGTATATATATGTTTGTTTACTATTTACGGATAATAAAAATATGCACACTTTTTTTAAGTGTAATTTTAAGCTTTTAAATGTGTATTAATGTAAAAGGAAATACTCGCTTCAACTGCTTCAACCATAATCCTTAACAAATTATTACAATGTTTTATTGTTCATACTCGCACAACATCCTATTGAAAAATAAATAAATAAATAAATAGATGGATGGATGATAATTTCTTAAGGCCAGCTGAAGCAAGAACAATGCGGATGAGTTGCAGAAGTTACGGTTTTTTGAAAAATAGGAAATAGTAGATCGATTTCTGTGTCAAAATTAAGACACACGAAGTTAATATAATTAGTTAAAAATAAAATGTATAATGCTCATGGATCTAGGTATGACTTTCCTTTTTTATCTGAGCCAATTTGGCTTGTATGTGTTGTAGACGATTTGGAGACATTTCTGGTTTCTGCATAATTAAAATAAAAACATATTTTCATCTCATTTTAAAACATATTAAAGTTAATACTTACATCTCTCCTTATTAAAGACACTTTTTGGGCATTCATTGTATTTAAGCTAAGATTCTCATCCATAACTTTATTGTCCATCATCATTAAATGTGAATTGCTTAAGAGGCTTCCATCAGCATTTCGATGGGGAGCTAAATTTGCTTTGGCTCTCAATTGATTTAAACGATCCATCCAAAAATCTGGATCTGGTTTAACGCCTGCATTTTCAGAAGTTGCGGAAGCTTGTTGGTTCTGATAATTTGCATCTGTTAGGTACGAAGATCGTGCGACTTTTATACATATATTTTTTTATAAGAAATTAATATTCGTTATTTGTGTATTTTCATAGATGTACATGAATATATTAATGTTTATGTAAGCGTATGTACGTAATATGCATCATGTTGTGTACATGTAAGAAATTTTTCGTGTTTATAATTGTGTAAAATATAAGTAAAACAAACATGTTATTTCATTTTATAATGTGTTGTTTCAGATATTTTAATTTTTCTCTTTTGTACAAATTATATATGTATTTAATATATATTTAACTTACCTAAACGATTATCATTCATTTGTGATAAGTTAGTCTGAGATGGATTTCCATCACCACTTGTTGAAACTGTGCGCTGTATTTCAGCTAAACCTTCCTCAATATACTTTTGGAAGCTGGGACTGGCTCCTTTTAGGAAAGCAGAAACATCAATTTCTGGATTTTTTGTCTAACATTCATAAAGAAAACGAATTCCAATTATAAATATTTAAAAAAAATTTCCATTACATTTTTCCATAACGTGTTTCGACTAACCTTAAACTCGTACAAATTCTGCAGACCTTGCTGTTTCGTTTCTTTATCAGAAATTAATTTGAATATTTGAGACATGGTTTCATGAGCTTGAATTGAAATTCTTTGTTTTGACTGA
This sequence comes from Phormia regina, assembly GCA_001735545.1. Taxonomy (NCBI): domain Eukaryota; kingdom Metazoa; phylum Arthropoda; class Insecta; order Diptera; family Calliphoridae; genus Phormia; species Phormia regina. The sequence continues at coordinate 34,323 of MINK01004175.1, forward strand.
AGATCACGCGAAGAGGCTGATCGTTGTGGGGATGAGGATGGTAAATTTCCTTCTTTTTGTAAATTCTAAAATGTACATATACATGAGTAATTGTGTAAAATATTTTTGTAGAATATGCAAACCTTTAATATTTTTATTAAATACGCATGAAGTTCAGAATGTGTAGGAATTTGATTAAGATGCTGCAATATGGCGTTTCCTTTAACCTTTGCCATATTATGTATGATGGTTTTAACTGTCCTCAAAGGTGTATCAGAGGGTCGAGTTTGCCACCAAGAACTTGGCAAAGCCAACATAAATTCGTGTACTTCAAGTATTACGGCATCATAGTTGAGTTCATTGCTTCGTTCAGGCAACGTTTTAACGTTTCGCCATATACATTTCATTAAGAGGTCTGTAAATTTCGGTAGACCAGCTTCGGGACATGTTTCTCGAAGTAATCGTATTAAAGCGCTAAATTGATTAACCAATCTAGTTTATACCAACCATTTAAAATATATTCAATTTAACTTACCAATTCATATTAGTGAAATTCGATTTATCCAATACTTTTAAACAAATTCCATTAATTACTTTATTATATTGGCCATCATCGCCTGTATTCAGTTTTTGATCCGCCAACAGATGTAATAAAGCCGACATTAGATTTTTAATGCAGGCAACGCTTAATGTTTTTCCCAACATTTTAGAGTGGAAAAACGAATATAAAATGGACAATAATGGCTGATAAACCACAAGTGATTCTGTAATTGGTATCTGTGAGAGATTCTAAAATAAAAAAAACAAAATGCAATTTATATATGTTTTTTAATAATTTACATTCATTTGTATATTAAAGAGCCTCTGAAATAAAACGTCGAAAATGACGATTGGTTTTTTCTTATATGATTCCCAAAATAATACATCTGAATGTTTAAATTTACGTAAGCAAAACTATTTTCAAAATACCACCAAAACTCGTATTTCTTCCATTAATACCATTAGAAGAAAATTAATTTTAAATTGTTTGAGATTTTCTTATATCCCTTTTCAGTATGTATTAAGATTTTATTCTTTATTCAAAAAATGTAATTATATATATTTCGGACATTTTTAGACATATATTGTGTTTTAGTGTAACATTGTAATAGTCTGATACTATTAATTAACCTTTAACAGAAAGAGGTTATTAATTAGCACTTAGTTCCCAAAAGGTTAAATTGGGAACTTTTGCAAATGAGTCATATGAAGGTATTTATTACACTTAAATTATATATAAGTTTATGAAAATTGTCCTTTAAAATCGTAATATTAATTAATTTAAGAGATTTTAATAACCATTTATTTCCTTAACAAATTAAACATTTTGTACGCCATAACAATATTTTTGGAGGTATTTTAAAAATGGTTCCAGTGAGCGAAATTGTTAAAGAACATATTTTGGGGATTAGTTTAAAACATAATTATTAATTCTTAATTTTAATTCCATACAAATACAAAAGACACTTTATTATATGTATATTGATATATGTACCTTCAATTGTGCCAGCACGTTTTGAATGAAAATCTCTTCATAATCTTTAAGCACGGCTTGTTTCTCAGGAGAATCAATTATTTCATTTAACTCATTTATAGCCGCCCTAGCTTTTAGAGTATCCGAACTACTGGTTGCCTTTATTATTTTTATTAAATGAGGATCATGTTTAGGCAAAACATCGGCCAAACTAAAAAATACAATGAAATATAAGTTAATACTTATACATACATATATACAAATATTATTGATACATACTTTGGCGAATTTATGCACATTGTTTGCTGATAGAGGGCAGCATTAAATTGTTGTTGTTGCTGTTGAGGACTTAAATATGGAGAGCCATTGTTTCCTACAATTCCACCTACAGCCGATGGCGGTGGTGGAGTTGTATGAGTTTGTTGCATGTAACGCGATCGAGAAAGTAATTGTTCGAACTTTTCTTGAGGATATTTAACACCATCCTTTGTAGCAATCACTTTAATTGGTTCAAAAAGTAAAGAAATATCTACCCTTGGAACTTCAATACGTTCCAATTGATCAACTCGCACCCAATCTTTTTCAATTTCAGCTATTTTATTGGGATCCAAACCAAAAGGCCCCGAAGTTTTTGGTGGTTGTACGTGTTGTGGCATATTGATTACGGGAGCTGTTGAAGGTTGGTCAAATGTTCTATATTTCGAAAATAAAAATAATCAAAATTTGCCAACGGAATTTATTTTCTAAATATTTATACAACTAAGAGCGAAAAATATTTAAGAATAAAACTAATTTGCATATTACAGCTTAATTATGTATGCAATGCGATTGATATTAATAATTATTAAGCATAATAATGAATGAAACATATAGATACATATTTATAAATATGTGACATTTCGTAGAAATTTAGTATAATCTTTGAAAGTCAGTTTGAAATTCATGAGAAAAAAATCTTTTTAATCGAATTTCAATCGAACCCATCAGATCAAATAAAGGACTACTGATTTAAAATAACATTCACACACTCACATACATATTCACAATTCTCATTTATGTGAATTTTAAATTTAAAAACGACAAAACAAACAAAAAAAAACAAGACTGTATTTTAACTAAGTACGAAACAGAATAAAACAAAACAAAAAATATAACGAAATTAAACAAAATTTACGCTTGTCTTATGAGCGATGTAGCGCGCACATCTTTTTCAGCCATAGAGGAGTTATTAGCTTCGATTGTTTCATACTCAGAACTAAAGCAAAAAAAATGAAAAATTTATCAAAAATAAACGTAGGAGCAGTAAAAAAAATCCAAATATGTTCAAGTAGTTTCTTATTTTAAAATTCTTAAATTTTGTACAAATTTAGCATGCAGATATATGTAAAAGTTTACCTTTGATCGTGGTCTTCTGGCAGTGGTAATTCATCACATCCATTTGTAGATGGTTCATCAATTTCAATGCTGTCTTGTTGTAAAATCTGTCCTGATGATTTTGTGCTTGTATTGTTAGTTTCAGCAGGTTTACGCTGTGGTTTTTTAGCGCGCTTAATTCGCTCATCTAACATGGATAGATCCTTATCGTTCATTTGACCGATAAGTTTGTATATTTTGTCTCCAGCAAGGAAATAAGCTTGAACTACACAATTGAGAGCAGCGTTTCGAACACTGTTGTCACGATCGGAAATGTGGCGCGCAATTTCTTTTAGTGCCACCTGTTGCGACGGTTGGCAGACAGTTAAACCATAATTTTCAATCAAATAACCTAATTCATCCAAACATTCGGTACGTTGTCGTGCATTTTTTGACTTTAATCCTTCCATAACATAAACAAATACTTTAGTATAGGGATAAACTAAAAGAATTTGTCTAAGCAGAGAACGGACTCCATTTCGTACAGCATCTTTTGGATCTCCCAACTGAAATACAAATAAATTCAAATGCTGAGATTTATTTCATTGATTCACTTACAAACCCACCTTTAATAACAAATGCGGTATGAATGCACTTCCTTCATTCTCTGCTAAGATGTATTCATGTTCGACTAAAGTTAGAAACACCTGTTGTAGATACTCTAAACCTTTAATTAAAACTGAAGGATTGGTATCATAAAATCGTAACGAAAGCCATTTTAAAATCAAATCCAAATTGCAAATTAAAGCTTTTGGATTTTGGGGTAAGTCTTCCATCAATGATTCAATCACCTTTAAGTGATATCTATATAAAAAAATATTATAATAACCATTATATAGTTGAAGTAAAAAACTGGTAAATATTTCTTAGATTTTACCTAAAATCATCATGAAACATATTTGCCATTAGACCCTTGTTAACATTGGCTGTGGTCATTTGCTCTCTGAGTAAATCAATAAATTCTTCTCTAGGTGTTGTAAAAGTCCATTTTAAAACTCGCATTTTTTGTTCATCTATTAATCGTTGATTCTTGGTGTTATTGACAGCTAACAAAGGAGATGTATCCACTTCCTCTTCTTTTTTACGGGATGATGAAGTGTTGGCAGCTCTAGCACCGCCAGAAGTTTTGTTCGCACCCGGTTTTTGTATAGCAGAACCACCACCTGCTCCACCTCCTCTCACAGACTTTTTAGGTTCCTCTAAAATAGGTGCCTGTTGTTTTCCTTTAGGTAAAGGTTTAACTGGTAGATTTGGACGAGCTTTATCTAGTGCTGCTTGTATATCCTTCTTAGAAGCTGGTTTTTGTTTATCTAATGCCTTTACCATGGCCTCAAATCCTAAATGTATCATTATTCCCAAAACTGCTTCATTTGAATTTTTGCGCACATCTGCATTACGATCGCATATATGAGCGTACAAATGTGGAACCATTGATGTTAACTCCTCTTTCGGAATGCTTTTTGGTGGCATTTGCGGTAATCTTTCCGCCAACCATGCCCAAAGTTCGGATTTCAATGCGGGAGAACCTGACTTTAAAGCATCGGCAATCATTTCGTTTTCAAAAAATTCTTTGTAACCCCCTTTTTCACCAAAACTATTGATGCAATTTAAGGCTGCAGCCCTAACAAAGCTTTTACTGTCACCAAGCGCATGCAAGAAACCGGGAAACAAAACCCTTACATGATTTTTACAACCTGGACCCATTGCAATAGCTAACTGTTCACAAATCGCCATGGTTGTTTGTGCAATTTTGGCATTAGAATCTACCAAACGCAATGCTAGAGCTGGCGCCAAATCTCCAATATTAGGTTTGATTAGCTTGGCGTCATTTATAATAGATTGTAATTTATTAAGACCTTCATTTCTGGCTTTCCAGTCTTTGTCAGACATTTCCTTCAGCAAAGACTCGGTTATTTGACTAGATATGTCAACTCTGGGCAACATATCTGCCAAATTGACTGGCTCTGGTTCATCATCATCTCCAGCTTCGACATCAGCATCACCACCACCTTCTGTTGATTTTGAAGAACCAGATGATTTTTTTACACCTCTTATGGGCTTCGGAGGTTTTTCACCCATGTTTTTATCAAACTCTGCTTGTATTTGAGATTTCAATGCTGGCTTTTCGTTGTCAAAGAACATCATTAAAGCATTGCCCATATACATGGACATTGTTCCAACTAAGCCTATAGCTGCTACGCGAACTAATGGATTAGTGCTTTGTACAGCTTTTCGCACATCTTCAATCAAAAGTTTCGGTTGAATTTGAAAACCAAATTCTAATATTGCTTTATTAACCCAGTTTATTGCTTCTGCTTGCACTTTAGGTGACTTCTGTTCAAAAGCAAAGGAAAATACTTTGCCCACAATATAATCCAGTTTAGTTGCTTCAGCAAATGCGGTCAAAACATCTCCTGCAGTACTTCCATTTTTAACATCAGCTAGTTTTTCTGTTATTTCATTTACAACTACATCGATAGTTGTGGTTGATATTGAATACGTTTCAGCAATTGTCCGTATAATGTCTAATTTAATTTTTAATACTTGGAAGTTCATTTCCTTCAAACCAGGTTTACGGCCACTAATTGTTTTAACTAAAACTTGTGAAATACCAGGCATTTTTGAGTCAAAGTCTGCAATTTGTTGTTGAAAACTTTCGACAGCTGCCAAACGGTTTTTCCAATTTGAATCTCCTAACCCAGAGAGTATGGTTGGAGCAATAATTTCTTCTGCTTTTCCTTGTACCTCTTCAGTTGACATCTCACGTTCAGTAGCTAAGACTTTAGTTGCACTAGAACTTTTTGATAGAGGAGCTCCAGAACCACTGGCGCCAGCAGCTGGTGCAACTTTTTTAGCAGGAACTTTTTTAACTCCTGCTGTGGCAGGTCGAGATACTGGCTTGGGCTCACTAGAACCAGCCTTCGGAGGTGCAGCCGCTGCTGGTTTACTTGTCGGTGCAGTTACAGGACGCTCTTTTTTGGCGCCAGCAATTTTAACTTTAATTTCTGCTTTCTCCTGACACTCTTTGATCTTTGCCATCTTCAAAGCGTCGATATCAACCAGAAACGGTCCTACCTGTTTTTCTCCCATTAATTTCATAAGGGTGCCTATAGCGTCGGCCGAACAATCTCTTACTGTAGGATCAGGTTCGTTTAATGTTTTTATAAGAGTAGTTACTAATAGTTTCAGCAGTTTTTTGTTTATAGAAGCTGGCTGTGTTCGTGCGAATGCTCTTGCCAGAAAAGACGCCGTTTCAGATTTGACACTTGGGTTCTTATTACCCAAAGATTCAACAATTTGTTCTTGCATCGCCTCCAAATTTGTCGATGGATAAATAGCATCCATAGCATCTCTTAGTGCTGAAACGACATTAGCTTTTTTTTCCTTAAATTTCTCCAACAATGATGGTACACATGCCTTAAAAGTGTTATTATTGTATTATGAAATATGTAATTTTAAAATGAATAATATTAGTTCCAATCCTAACTCACCATAGCGTACGGAGAAAAACGTTTTCCTAAACCTTTAGCCAACATCGCAAGACATTTACCTGCCATTGCTACCAATACTACATTGGTGTCCTTGGTTATTACTTTCTTTAGTGCAGTTACCACTGGTCCATAATCACCACTCTCCAATTTCGGATTTTCTGTTAAGAGTTTTTCTAATGCTTCCAATGATTCTTTTCGTAAAGTCCACTTTTTTTCTTCAAGCTTTTCATAGAAATCCTTAGGCATTTTAGAAAGAATATCTACTGGATCAAGTAGATCGATAGGATCAATTTCTTCTCCACCAGCATCAACATAATCTTCTATAGATATTTAATAAAAAAAAGTGTATAGAAAATGTTAGTTTCAAATTCTATCTTTTTCATTCTAACTCATTTATACCCACCATTAGCACCATCTTCATTATCAGCGGCTGCAGCCGACATTTGTTGCTGTTTTTCTTGTTGAGATTTTAAATAACGAGTTGGCTCGGCTTTTTCTCCCTTTAGCTTGTCAAATTCGTCTTCAAGTTCTTTTACAGTTACTTGGGGAAGTGAAGAAAGCTGTTGTTTCATAGCTGGTCCAATCCACCTAAAAAATCATTTTATTTATAAAATTTACAGAAAATTTCCATCACCCTCAGTAGAAAATTTACCTGTACAACTCAATTGCCAATTGTTTTCCTTCATCGCGAACGGCCTTATCACGTTCACTCATAAGAGGTGCAAGTTTTTTAATAAGCGGTTTTACGTTAATGACTTTACTACCGAACTCCTTTAATGCTAACGTAGTAGCTGCAACACATGCAGATACAATTTTTGGATTTTTATGTTCCATACCTTTGATTAGCTCTTCCAGAACTGCTTCGTGTTTCTCAATTTCAATATACATAAGTGTAACTTGGACAGCAAGTTCTTTAGTTTTAGTTTTCGGTGCAGCAATACATTTTTGTACTATGCCAGACATAACGTCCCCAACAGTTTTGCCCGCATGACCACAATTCTCAACAAAAATTAAAGCAGCTTCAAGACCTTTTTCTTGAGCCATGGCATTTGAATCAACAACCATCTTCTTTATAAGACCCAAAAATTTCATCCATTCTGGAGACTTTTCGTCATCTATCTCACGAAATATTTTTGCTGCTTCTTCATATCCATCTACACGAGCCTTCCAAAGCTTATGAACACATCTTTCATCAACAGGCAATTTCTTATACTCTGTGTCTTCAGCCATTATTACTTTTCGTCTAAACTTTCGTGTACTTCAATTCCCTTTGAATTCACAATGTGCGATCTTTTTTATTATATGCTTATTTTTCCGTAATAAGTTTATATGTGTGTATAAATGTCTAGCAAATACAGAAAATGACAAACATGGAAAACAAAAATTATTTTTTTATTTAAAAAATATCGAATTATTTATGTATAAAATTAAATGAACCAAAATAAAATTTAGAATATTATTTAAATGCATTAATTACACACACACATACAGACATACATACACACACACATATGAATACTTTAAGGAAAAAATAATCAAAGTGCAATGAAGCCTAAAAATTTTAATGGCCATAGACGAACAAACTTGGTAAACACTTAAAAACAATTAAATGTTATGGTTTATTGGTTTGAAGTAAATTGTATATTTTTAACGGAACAAGCAGACATCTAAACAAATTAAGAAATAGTTCAGGAGAAAGATGCATTAATCATTAATATTAATATTTGACCGAATTTATAAAATCATAATTTGCAGCATTTTTACCACCCAAATTTGACATTTTATCTTAGATGTGGGCGGTGTAGTGGATGGATAACGCCCATCTTTGTTTTGTGTTAATGTCTTTATAAGCGATGTCGGCGGACAATATGAACTAGAGTTTTTCTAGTATTTATTCCATCAGAGATTTGTTTATAAACACAAATTGATTATTTTTCTAGGGTTATTAAAATGATATTATTTTTCTATAGGTTTATAACTGAATATATTCGCAATGATTTGGCATCAAAAGTTTTACTGTTTTTGTAGGAAATTAAAAAAAAAAATCAAATAAATATACTTGACCCTATTTTTTCCCAGTAACGTATGAGACTTGATAAAACCCTTAAATATGTACCTCAATCAAAATTCCTATCAAATCAATTTCCTATTTTTACTTGGTAGTTTACTTACGTAATTGTAATAATATTTGTTTGTAGAAATTTGTAACCGAGTATGATTTACAGGCTATATTGTTGGAATAGAAAGAAGTTTAATATACATACAGTATCGGTCATATAATTAGCCCACCCTTAGGTAATATTTTAAAGCATTTATTTTCTTTTAATACACAAACTTTTAAAACATATTTATTGCAGGAATATGTTATGTATATTACATATAACATAGAAACCACACATTTAAAATTTCATTGCAAAAAAATAGTTTTTCATAAAAAGGTCCGAATTTACATAGACAACTAATTAGCCCACCAACTTTAGATAACTCATAGAAATCGCAACATTATAATTTTACAATATTTTGTTGGATAACCCTTTTGATTTATTACTGCTTTCAATTTTTTTTTATTTCTTCCAAAAAACGTTTTACAGTAAGTGAAGTGTGCTTCGGATCGTTGTCATGCATAAAAATCCACTGAACGGACATGTTTTCATATATTGCTGAAGTATTTCCTTGTACTGATGCTAATCGATTCTGCCCACGACCTTAACGACTGGACCTACTCCGTGCCATGAAAAAGCATCCCACACCATTATGGAAACACTTCCATGCTTAATGGTTTTTAGGGTATAACGTAGATTGAACTCCTGCTTTGTAAGACGCCATACATTTTTCTTTCCATCTGATCCGAATTGATTAAATTTTTAATCATCACTCCAAAATACGTGTTTCCAGAATGAAATTGGCTTGGTTTTATATAGTTTTCCAAAGTTTAGACAAGCTGTAATATTTTTTTGGAGACGTGTGGCTTGTGCTGTGCGATACAGCCAATTAAGATTTGCTACTAACAGATACTTCATGTTCTTCAGACACCTTTTTCTGAATCTCTGATGACGATATAAAAGGATTTTTCTTCGCATAACTGCAAATTAAACGATCTTCAACACTATTAGTTTTTCTTGCAACAACTTCAGAAGTTTTATATTTGTCATGATATTTTAGAGCATTTCTTACCATTTTTCTTGATCTGCCAATTTCTCTATCTATTTCAGAAATGTTTTTATTGTGATTTTTCATGTTAAGTATAATCTTATGAACCGATGATGTCTTGCCCATTTTTAAAGAAAAAATAGTTTTATACGCAGCGAAAGTCTTTATTTTAATATAATTTATTTTATTAATACAATTTTTTCAAAGGCTACTTGCATTTTACAATTTTTTTATATAGTGGGCAGTTGTCCATGTGAATTTGGACAATAGTATACAAAACATATCCCTGTAATATATATGTTTTAAAAGTTTGTGTATTAAAAAAAAAATAAATACTTTAAAATAATTCTTAAGGGTGGGCTAATTATATGATCGATACTGTATATTTGAAAATAAGAAATAATGTTTCTGTACTTCAATAGAATCTGAAAAGTTTATTTATATTATATTTGAAGTTATTTCAATGATTGCATAATTAGAGTTGTATCGTTCATGAAGGAATCGATTCAATTGCACCTTTATTTATGATTCATATTGTTCATTTTTACATTGTTTTTACATTTCTTTAGACGAAATTATTTAAGTATATTTTTTCTTTCAACTAATAGCTAAAACTATTTAAATTTATTTTTATCTTTTAATTTTTGCAAATGAAGTTTTCTAAGAAACAAATGAAACAATTGTTTCAGTTTTTATTTGTTGTCACCCTTATGATCAATCTTAAAGAAAAATAAAAAAAAAATAATAATTCTTTGAACCGGTTTCCAATAAAGTGGAGTTTTTGGTTACTCTGGCTTTATACCATTGGCCAATTGTTTCTCATCGTTAGGAAAAATTTTGGCCAATTGTTTTTCATCGTTAGCAAAAAATTTTGGATTTTTTTTAATGCTGCATTTGGATTCCCTTCCCCAGCAAAGCATTTATTTATAACTTTGGATTTACAAAATTATATATGTAAAACCATATATAAATATAAGACATCTTTAATATTAGTACACTTGCAACAATTTTTGTCTTCGTACAAATGCAGTATGTTCAAGAATTTTTAGTAAATCGTTAATTTTATCTTTTTTTCTGAAAATAATGAAATACGTGTTCATTAATTTTTCTTTAGATATCGTTTGATACATGTAATATATAATATGAATTTTGTCTTCGCACAAATGAGTGTGTTCAAGAATTTTTAGTAAATCGTTTGATACATGTAATATTAGGATATAAATGTCCTCAAAATCCAGAACTGATAAAATAAAGGCATAGTAACGGACCATTCCTATGGTACACTAAAATCTAATATATTTTGAAAAATATCCGAAATATATAAATGTATAAACAAAGAAAATATGATGAATAATGTTAATAAAAGTTAATTTTCTTAATACTCAAATTTTGATAATAACATTGGATGAAATATGTACACGAATATGAAATGACCGCTCCAAGGTAGGCGTTAGTCTCGGTATAAGTATTTGGTGATTGCGGATGGAACGACTAAATGAAAAAAATGACTTTAAATACAAAATATTGTCTCAAGTAGTATAGATATTCTAAAAACAGAACAACAGTCTGGATTTCACATAGTTCAAAAAAGAACAGATTAAAAACCTATAAACAAATGCAGAACGTCGTCGTAAACAGAAGAGATAACGAATTACCCTGTTAAACAACATAATAAGTTTCTTCATATTATAGCCAAAGGTACCACTATATAACTCAATGCCATAAAAAATATATGTAGGTAATAACTAAAGAATGAATTATTATTTCAATATTCATAGGTAGAATTAAATTAATATTATATGTTTTGTGAAATAATTGAATTAAAGGAAAATTTAATTATTTAAATTAAATTTTCGTTCTCTAAGGAATTTATTCTAAAAAAAATTAATTTATTCGAAGCACTGTATTAAATAAACTATTCATCGCTGTGGCTCGTCGACAACAGTTCCCATTGTAGTTACATTATTTCTCTTTCTCTCTTTCTCTCTTCCTGCTTTTCTTTCTGCTATTCTTTTAGTGATCAATTTGTTGTTAAATTGAATTTAACGGAATTAAAAATTACACAAAGAAAAAATTAAAATCAATATTGAAAATTGATTTTTTTCTCGTATTTTGGCCCCGACTGTTTTAACTAGCTGAAAAATGCTGAAACAAAATTTTTACATCTGCTTACGATATTGAATTATTAATGAAGCTTATAAAAAAAACTATTTTTCGTCATTGATAAAGTGTACATATGAATAAAGTTTTTATGCATCTCCACTTACTTATAATCTTTGCCAAAAATAGGCATCATCCCCCCGTTGCAATACGGCTTAATTTAGCACATCGTGTGTAATGGAATTTGTGTCTCAGAAAATATAATGCAGATTTTTGTAATAAAAAACAAAATGACGTCTACTTACCGTTTCTACTTTATTTCTTTTATAACTTGTGGTTTTGCGTATATTAAAAATAGGCAGAGTTTTACAACGCCCACTTCCAATTTAGTTTACAATATATACTTTAGTTTTATATTATTTCTATCTATTTTATTGATTTTATTTCCAGTTAGAAATCGTTATAAAATCTGTAATATTATGTTCTTTGAAAAAAATTGTGTTTTTGAAGCAGACGCGAAACAAACTTCGATTTTTTCACTGAGCAGAAAATTTTTCTCACACAAATATAATAAAAATGGGAAACAAAGCAAACTGTGAAAAAGTAAAACAACGCAAATTTAATAATATTCAAAAAAATTTAAAAAAAAAACTTTTTTTGCTTAATATGCAAATGTTTTGAAAACGATGTAAAAATCTTAAACTTGTATTAAAACACTTTTTGCAAAAATATTTCTTCTGAATCAGAATAACAGGACTTTTAGTCCATATTTGCGAGAGCGAATAATTTTTTCAGTTGTGCTTTGTTCCTCAGTCTCGGTGAATGATTAACACCAGTAATGTCAAAATGAAAAACGCGTTTTTAAATATCTCAAAAAACGCTGACTTAAATGGTTGTAGAAACTAGCCAAATAAATGTAAACATTTTAATAGCGTATCTAGATGTATTACTAGTAAGTTAATATGTAATGTCGTTTCTCTTGATAAAAAATTGTGCTTTTGTTTGTTATCTTCACGGACATAACCTAAAATAAAATTTGACATATTGATTTAAAAATTTAATTGATTTAATATCCTTACCTTCCTAATTTTTGATGTAGAAAAGGTATATTATTATAATAGCTGACAATTTAAATCCAAATACTCGTTTTTTAGTTATGACGTTGTTTCAGCAAATAAGCGATATGGTGCTGTAGTAAATAGTAAGTAATATTCATTACATATTTATTTAATATGACATCTAGATTTTACGCTAGATGTCGAGTAGATACGTTGTTTACGCGCCGTCCACATACACGCTTTTTTCATGTTCGAGCAATGAACAAAATTTGGATAGTGTGGACCACTTTTTGTTTTGTTCTTGTTCGAACCATGTCTGGCATCAAACGTCATTTTGCATGCGGAAGCAGAGGCACTGTATGCAAAAGTATCGAAGTGACACTGTCGACAAACAAAACATTATGTTCTGCCCACTCAAAACAAAATGGAAAAAAATTGTGTGTATTTCTCTGCCGATGTTTTGTTCATGTACGAACAAGAAAAAGACTAGTATAGGATACATACAATACATCTGGTGCACCTTAATATTTAACCTCCCTTTTCATCTTTTAATGTTTGTATGTCACTTTAACTAGTTTTTCTGAAGATCTTGCATTAAAATGAAGTTATTCCTGTTCTAGAATATACACAAATATTAAGCGTTATAAGCAGTGCAACAATTTTCTTCGAAAATGAAGATACTGAAAACCATTTAGTATTAGTTCTTATATTTTTTGTTTCATAATTTGTATAAAAAAATTAATTTTGTACTGTTAAAAACAAGAAAAATTGTTTTTTTGTATATATTAGTTTTGATTTTTTTACAACCAATAAAGCAAAATATTCAAATCTAATAATTATTTTAATGAAATGAAATTTTATTTCAATATCAATATTTTTTTTGTATATGCTCTACGCAAAAGTATATTATATCATAATATAAAGCAGAGATATAAAAAACAATAAACAAAATGTAAAACCACACTATTATAGTGTAAAACCACACTATTATATACAAAGCTCTTGTGTAGACCTTATGTTACACTACGTCCAGATTAGTCTATTTTTTGTTCGCATATTCCTATGTAAATTTTTTTTCGTGAGCATTTCACTTCATACTATCAAAATACAAGGAATTGTTGTTTTTGTAGATGTGCGAGTACGTTATTATTATGCTAAGATGCAAACATAGCATAATTATAAAGTACTCTACAAAAATTCCGTGCGTTTTGTTAGTGTACAACTACTGAACACTATGTCAAAATGCTATGAACAGAAAATGAGAAAATAAAGGAAAGGAAAAGTAAAATACGAAATACATAGGAATACAAAAACAATTTGAAAGTACCGCGTGGTATGTCAATGAAAAAAACAGCTGTTCTTACGAGTATACTTTCTAACGTTGAGTCTACATTAGACAATTTTTTATCAAGACAAACGTCAAAAAAATATCGAGATAAAAATTTGTCTAATGTAGACTGAATTTGTCAGTATAATTGCAGCATTAAAAGAAAATTGTCAGTTCTCGAGCTCTGACAATTTTGTCTTGATAATGCTTGGTAAAAGACGCCATCTTGATTGTTGTTGCTACTTTTTATATAGTTTATTATGACATAAGTTTTCCCCCAAAAAATTATCTGCAACTCAATCAAAAATTCGACAATTGTTTTGATTTAAATTTTTCTAATGTAGACTCAAAGTTGTTTCTTAAATTAGGAAATAAAAATCTATTTGTGAAGACGTAGAGTTAGATAACATATATTTAAACACATCTCACTTTGAGTCTGCATTAAACAAATTTTTGTCAAGACAAACGTCAAAACTTTATCATTATTATGATTTGTCTAATGTAGACTGTCATTATTGGAGCGTTAATATAAAATGAGACAATAAAGGAGAGGAAGACTAAAATACTCACGAAAAAAATTTACATGGGAATACAAAAACAATTTGACAGTNNCATAGTATAACAAAGTACTCGCACATCTACAAAAACAACAATTCCTTGTATTTTGTTAGTGTAAAAATACCGCGCACAATCTCAAAATGCTATGAACAGAAAATGAGAGAATAAAAGAGGGAAAGACTAAAATACGAAAAAATTTTACACGGGAGTACAAAAACAATTTGACAGTAAGGCGAGGTGTATCAATGAAAAAATTGTAAAACAGCTGTTCTTACGAATATACTTTCTTATTATACTATGATCTGTACCAACAACAATCAAGGTGGCGTCTTTTACAAAAAATTATCCAGACAATGTTGTCAGAGCTTGAGCGCTGACAATTATCTTTTAACCCTGCAATAATATTGATAAATTTAGTCTATATTAGACAAATCTTTACCATGATAAAATTTTGACGTTTGTCTTTATAAAAATTTGTCTAATGTAGATTCGACATTATAACTCGTTGATTTCTTACCCCTAGACCACACGTTAACATTTTTTTGTCCGCAATTGTCAAATTCTATCTCTTTCTTCAAAATGTTACGTGTGGACCAATAAGAAATCTATTGTGCAATCAATTTTGCAATAAATGTTCAAACACAAAGCTCAGCAATAATGTTTAACATAAGCTGTCAAATTGATCGTTCTTTTATAAAATTTTTAATGTTTTTAACAAAACAAAGATGGAAAATAAATTAATTTTGTTTAAAAATGTCAACAAAAACCCAAAACAGAGAAAAAAAATAAGATTTTTGTTAAAAAAAGACAAAATGAAATTAAAATTTTTCATCTTCGTTTTCTCCAACTTTTAACATAATGTTGGAATAACATTTCATTCCTGTTATTCTGCCGACGTTATTTCTTATGTCAGGAAATATAAATTTCTTTGTGGAGACGTAGAGTTAGGTTTATTTTTTAATTAATCGATTTGTGTTGCCGCTTTGCCGACTTTGAGTAGGACAGCTTTTTCCTCAGGCATGGAGATAGTGTTATCAGTGTTGTATTTTTTATTAGCATTATGTTTAATCTACTTTTGCATACAAAAGTGAATTTTCGACGAACTTGGTATCACTGATTTATCAGTACGGTGAAAAATAAAAATGGCGACATAATATTTTTGTAGCCGCCGTGTTTGTTCAGATTTTTAGTAGATTGTGAAAAAGAAAACAATTGAAATAAAATAATATTAACTACAGAAGTAATAAAAAACAAAATTTTTATTGTTCAACTTAATTATTGTAGTTCGGGAATAAAAAAACAAGGAAATTACGATTACAATTCCTAAACACAAAAAAGTGAAAAAACGAAGGCGTAGAAAAAACGTCTGTCTAATACGACATTGTGCGTAAAAACCGAAGAAAATAAACCTAAAATATGGAAAAAATGCAATTTAATTAATATTGTGTATTTAAAATATTTTTACAAAACGATGAATTACCAAAAATATTTCTACTTTTTTGCTAAAAAAGTGTCAAACGTCTCACAGGTGTGACCCCGTGTATTTTTTTGCAAATGCAGTAATCACCATTAAAAGAAAAAGAGAGAAAACAAAAAAGGGAAAAATAATCGAGGGAGATATTTTTAATGAGAATTTCTTTTGTACAATTCAAGATTGCCTTAAAAAAATTGTAAAAAACGTGTTATCTGCAACATTTTGCATTTTTATAAAGTGCGTTTTACAGTACTAGGAAAGTGGATAACTTCTAATTTAATACAAATAAAGGTATGTTTAAGATATAAAAATAGTATAGTAGTTTTAATTAAAACGTTATTGATGCACTTTATCATAAAAATAATATCGTCATTGTATTCTCGTTATGTGTGTATGTATGTACATACATAGATATCTACTTCCATATGCATGTACATAATTATGTACAAGAATTCCTAGTTCATAAAAAAGTATTTGTATTTACAACAATCAAGGCATATGGCAACTCTTGTAACGGTAATAACCAGTAATCGTGAATAAAAACAATATTTACATTATATGAACTACATATTTAATTATATATATATGAGCATGTATGTACATGTATATGCATTTTTGTTATGTATGTATGTATGACCATCATTATCCCAGTTGGCAATGTCTTTAATACATCCTTGATATTGGGTCAATTACGACATATACAAAAAAGCCAGAACAATCCGTCAGTGAATTTTTCTAACAAATATTCAAAAATAAAATACATACGTTCAAACGTTTTGATTTGTCCTGTTGAAATAAATACTTAAATTTCTGGTCCGTTTTTCTTTTAATTATAAATATTGTTAAAATATCCTTCATAAAAGACGACAATTAAAGATTGTACCTTAATCTAAAAAATAAAAAAAGTGACAACATTACAGACATTGATCGAAGAAGCTAATTTATTACATTGTCTATCTTTATTTTCTTTAATATCGATGACAAAATTTTATGCATTTCGCTTACATCCTCATTGAGTTTGATAAAAATGGTTTTACATTAAAGTTATGACTCTTGGGTGGCAAAAACATAAGTTATTAAGCAGGATTTTATAATTAATATACATTTTTGGTTAAAAACTTTAACTTCGCCATGAGTTCATGTGCGTAAAATATGAAAAATATATTTTTATCATCCAAGTGTTTATCATAAATATTACATGGGTAGTCTACGTCTACAAAAGACTTACTTGAAGTGTGATTATAGTGCTGAATCGCAACTCAATTCCTTAATAACTATCATGAGTATTGAAAATTAATTTTTTTTAAATAAAGGATTTTTATAAAATTCTTTTCGTGCATATATAATTATTTTCTAGGAATAATTTTTAAAATCAATTAAATTACAATTACTGCAAAATACATATAAAAAATTCATTTTTAGTAGTCTGTATTTTTAAAATAGCTGTCTTTTTTATTATATTTTTATGAGTGCGGGGAGTGCGATTTTTAATGCCTTATAACTTTCAAACTATTGAATTACTATCAAAAATGTTTAGCCTAAAAAGTACTATTAATACAAAAGATATAATATTAGAAAAAATAATATACACAGTGCAGAACATGAGCAATAAAATTAGGATTTCCCTAAATGTTGAATTATTTTTAAGTGTTGTGAAGATAGCTACGATATTTATTTTTATATTAACTAACATTTCTTTCACTCAAAGGCTGTTATGTTAACAGAATTTAAATAATTTTAATAACAGAAATGACATATATTTCAGATGTACCTAATATGTTCCCAAAATTAATACTTGAAAAATTGCAAAAGCTGATATTTTTTATTAAAGGGCCCTATTGATGATGAAAACATGGGTAAAAATTGAAAATGTGCTCTATTTGGGCATAGTAGGTTCCAAAGCTATTCCATTAAGAATTTCAGAACAGAAAAACTGTATTTAGATTGATAATGGGTTTTTAAAAAATTAAAGATAAACAACATTAAGATTGATCATAGGTTTTGAGTATTAAAATTTTGAAATGATGAGATTTTCCATATAAGGGTCTTATTGATGATCAAAAAATGGTTAAAAATTGGACGTTGTAGGTTCGAAAGCTATTCTATCAAGAACAGAAAAAAAAATAATATTAATATTGATTATAGGTTTTAAGTTAAATACACTATAAAGTGTATGTCTCCTGAGAAACAACTGGATATACACTAATCAGTTCTGAAATCTTTTCCTCGAAACGAATTTGTAAGAATTTGCGCAAAGTTTAGATCCTCGTGGTGTCATTCTTAGGAAACAAGTGAATATGATTAAAACAGATTTGGAATCCTCCTTTGGCCAATTTCATATATTACAAAGACTCACTCCTGAATAAGGGTATCAAATGGCTCTCCAGCCAAAATGAAAGGAAAGATATATTAAATGTATGAGGAAACAAACGAAGCTCAAGTGGTAAAAAATTCCAACAACGTGCAATTCATACAATAAAACATCGCTCCAGTGTTAATAACCTTGAAGGACATCATCAAGTTTCTATATAAAATAAATTCTCTAACATAACCCCAAAAAAAAAAAAAAAAAAAAAAACNNATTCTCTAACATAACCCCCCAAAAAAAAAAACGAACATATTCTGAAACATGCACACGACGAGAAATGTTATATACATAACGCGCAATCATGTTTGTAATACGACTAAGCCAAGAAATATTATATGACAGTACCCGATATTACTTCCAGTCCGTACAATACATGTGTCAAGGCTTATTGACTATTAGGTTAGAGCAATTCTACAACAAATACAACAATAAAAAAGTTCTCTCATTGATTTTCGTAAAATGTCAAATTTTGTTCATTGAAACAATAACAAAAATTATATAAGAAAAAAAAAAAGTCAGCTGTGTTTTCATCTCTATCTTGACATGTGTCCTCAAAGCGCATGAGCAACAACGTATATCGAGCATAAAGCCTACGTAAATTACCAACAACTTTAAAACTAATTCTATCAATATGGTATTCAAACAACAGACGACAAAACGCATATTTCGAAAAAGAAATTAGATCTCGGACAAAAGAAAGTATCTATCCTTCATCAAATGATCTACCACCTGAGATAAAGAAGGAAGAATAGACATAGGACGTAAATCATGAAAACAGCTTTCGATTTTGGAATTGGCACTGAACATCATTATTTAATGATTCAAAGTCTATTGCATCTGATCATGCATCAAAGTCAATTAATCTGGTGTAGTACAATCCTGTACGTCTATAAACAATATATTGCCACCTGTTTCTTATACTAACTTGAATTTTCCCAACTTTTAGCACATCCTGAGAAACAACTGGATATATCCAGAGTAGTTTTGAGTTCTACTTCTTTAGAACTTTCACGAGATATCACAACCAGTGACTGTAATGATAATGAGTTTTATAATAAAAATCATGATTTAAAGATTATTATTTGACTTTTATTTTTTAATAAAAAAATAACAATTATTTTTGAATTTTATTTTTTGCTCAAAAAATAACTTTTATTTTTTGCTCAAATTACAATCATTTTTTTTTTACATATTTATAAAAGTGAGAACAGAATACTCGATAGTAATCCGAATATTAATTTATTTTTTAGTCAGATTTATTTCTAATTAATCTTATAATTTGTGAATAGTTTTAATCAGCCACAGTGTAAACATATGCTTTTTATCTAAGAAGTTTTTTTCAATCAAATTTTTATAAAAATGTTATTACAATTTTTTTTGTACATGTATATAGTTATTGAAAATGTATTACAACGTAACATCACTTTTCATAACTTTAACTATAAAATCCAAACAAACTGTGTAACCAACCAGATTTTTGTGTTATTACATCCTCAAATATCACCTAACATATTGATGATAGATATGTCAAACGGGACTGGCTTTTGCAAATCCCGAGATTTGGAATTTTATAATTTCAAGTTCTTTAATACATTTGTTATGTAACATAAAAATATATAAAAGTGTTAAATTTTGCACAATATTCTGTAATATCTTTGATAAAATCCTATAGTAGTGGAAATAAAAAAAGAGAAAATATAGAATTTTGCAAAAATAATTTTAAGTAGAAATAAAAAATAAAATTTTATTTTTTGAAAATCTCTAAGAAATTTTCTTTTTTAACATTGAGTCTTTGCAAAATGTTTATTGAAGCACAAATAAAAGAATTTTGCTGTTTGTAATAATCTCAAAAATGAAGATATGTATTATTTTAGTGGAAAATTCACTATTTGGGGATATGATTCGAAAAAATCTGGTAAATCTTCTAGTTCAGCGAAAGTGTTGTTGCCAGATAATTCTAGTATAAAATAGTCAAAATTAGACAAAAAACTTTTAAAAACCAGCATAATATTTATGAAATCGTAAAAAAATCGTCTAAACTAAAACACAGTTTTTTAACGTATTTAATAAAATAAAATGGCTAATTTAAAGCAAATATGAAAATTATAAGTATGAGTTAAAAAATATTTATAAAAAGAAACAATACAAAAATAAATGTATATTTTTGAAATAAACATACTTATGATATATATTTTAAGTTTATTTTTATACATCAGTACTTGGGATATTATGTGTAATGCAGAGAAAAAAATCTTCCTTCCTTCATCTTAAAGTATACCTTTCGACTCAGAATCACTTTCTTTTTGCACAAGCCTATTTGGTCATGATCGGCCCATTACTTCATACAGCCCCCATGCTAATGTCCTCCCGGAATACTCATAACACAACACGCATAATTACCTTAAAAATATAAATATAATAATAAATCTGTATGCCAAATTTAGTGAATATCGGTTCATAATTACAATCAATATCTGTATTAGTATGTTTTATTTTACACTTAATAGATTCCCGTATTTTGATATACATATCATATAGTTGGACTTGACCCAACTAAAATCGTCATTTAGATGATAAAAATCGACAAATCGCACTTTGCGATTTTAAAAGCAAATATGGCAAACAGCGAATCTAAGGCAGAAAAAGGCTCATGAAAATTTGAATGTGTTAACATGTTGCCAGATTAACCTCTTGACGATTAAAGTATTTTCACTAAAAGATAATTGATAACTATTTTTACAATTTGCTATATATTATTTATTAAAAATAAATTAGTTGGTACATACGTATTAAGAATTTTAATGAAAAACTTCTTAAATTTGTTTTTTTTCTTCAATGTATTTCAAGTATTAGGAAAGATTTATGGTAGCCAACCATAAGTTATATTTAAATCAATTATATATGTTTTTATTGTGAGATGTAGAGTAAACCTTACAAATGGCTAATGTACTTAAATAGCTGAAATAAGAAACCAGACATTTTTGATGAATTCATTCAAAATTCAATTTCATATATCGTATCTTAGGGCTAAAAAGAGTCTAAGTATTTTTTTTATAATAAGGCAATATAAGTAGCTTATTTAGATTTGAAAGTCATACAAAATAATATACGTTTAATAGACTTATGTAATTTATTTATATGGCGATTCTGTTATTGATCATTTTAGTGAAATACGATTTTTCATTTAACGCAAACTTGGTATAATGCGTATAATAGTGACAAACTTTGACTTTCGCGAATTATAGTACTATATTGGAAAGAATTAAAAAAAGTGGTTTATAATTATATTTGTTGCATAATTGCTAAATAATATGTTTAAGATTAAAAATAGGAAAATGACAAAATATGTAAAAGATTCCAAAACCTTAATAAAATGAAAATATTTAAAAATTTATGCGGACTTAAAAGGTACTATTTGATTTTCATTTTACATGTATATGCCACCAATGAAAAAATAATGTAATTTACATTAATTTCCTTTCAATCTTAAATTTAGTTTTTCAAAACATAAAAAACGTAATTTTTCATATTGACGATTTTTCACCAAATTTATCTGGAAACTATGTGTGTTTATGTATTTAATTTGTTTACGCTCTTTATTGCGAATGCGTTTGTTGTATCTAGCCCACAAAAAAAACAAAAACAAAAAAATAATAATTTTTTTTGCACTCTTGTTGTTTTTTTGTTTCAGCTTAACCATGTTATATGATCTTGTCTTGTTGAAAGCTAGAACACAACTAAATGTATTTTGTTTTATATTTATATTCAATTGTTTAGCTTTCTTAACATTTGTGGTATGCATGTGGAGAGGCGCTTTTGAGCGATTTTGTCTGAACTAGGGTAAATGATTATTCGACAGGTTCAAATAGTTGGTATTTTGAAAGAAAAAAAAAACTGTTGCAATTTTTAAAACTAAGAAAACACCGCCTAACAGATTTTTTGTGCGGAAGTAAATATTTCTGTTAAAATACTAATTGTTAAAAAAAAACAATAACTTTAAGTTAAAATTTATCAATTACAATTATTTTTTGGAAATTGCTATTATCCAATTTAGAAATTTTATTAAAACGATTCTGCAGGTGAAACATTTTTTAATACAACATCTTTAAAAAATAAAGAAATAATTAAATAATAATAAAAATAATAATAATAAAACATTTAAATGGTGGCACCCTAGTGCGAACTCAGCCAGCCAAATTTTGCTATGAAATTGACATCTTTAGTCTAGATGGACTGTCGCGTAGACGTAGTTATAAATAAAAACTTTTAAGGACTGTATAAGAAAATATTTATATAAGTTTGTTATATCATTTGTAATTTCTTCAATATTCATCTATGACCATTGATGTCAAATGGAGGGAATTTTCCCTTTTTGATGCAATTTTTAAAACAAATTTTAGCCAATTTTTCCTTATATATAGAGAAATGTATAGCAGGGATGATAAATGCAATTATTGTTATTGTACTAAATTGAATATAAAATTGTACTTTTTTGACCAAAATGATAAGAATTTACATTTCGAAAAATTTACAAAATTTCTTGATCAATAATACATAATACTTTGCAGAATTAAAGTCAAAAGACAATTAAGTTGATATCAAGCAATTCTTTTTTTTATATTTTTATAGAACTACAAACAATTTGCTAAACGCTTATAGTTTTTCTTCAAATATAAATGTTTTAAGAAAGAGAAAAAAATGGGGGGTTAATTTTTGAAGTAAACTGAGGAATTTTACAGTTTTACGAAATTATATAAATACATAAGTGCTTAAAACATGCCAATGCAAGGAGATATGTAATAAAAAATCATAAAATCTTAAAAAAAAAACTATTCAACAACATGTTGACGCCTATCCTTTCCCTAATCAAAGTTAAAGATTTGAAGTAAAAGGTAGACTCTGATAGCATTAAATTAAAATCCCGCAAAAACAAATAGAGCTCAAAGAAAAAATATGGATCCGCAAGGATTTGTAAGTCAAATAGTTTTGTAATTAAGCCGAATTTTAATCTTCTACCTCTTCTGGGAGCTACAGAAAACGTAGATGAGATTATTTCCATATATCCATATATATGTAGAACGAAAGTTTTAAAAGTAAGCCAAATTT
Organism: Phormia regina; assembly: GCA_001735545.1. Taxonomy (NCBI): domain Eukaryota; kingdom Metazoa; phylum Arthropoda; class Insecta; order Diptera; family Calliphoridae; genus Phormia; species Phormia regina. Next base: position 57,860 of record MINK01004175.1, read on the forward strand.
TAATTTTTACCGTTGTCTAGATTCTTCAGGAAGCTCCGAAAAGAGAAAGAAGCCCTAGGATATTACATACATATAAATCCACTTGCACTTACCCTATGTGCATTTAAAGATTGACAAAAATACTTACACATAAATATAATGTTATAATTTAAATAACGTACTTTTCTGTTTTAATATGATTGATTAGGTTGACTTTATGAAGAAATCAATCTATTTCTTATTACATTGCGTTTAAATGGTGTGTAACGTAACATATACGAAATTATTAACTTCTTTTAATGCTTACAATGGACAATACAAAATGGAGTTTATAAAAAAATAGAGACTATATAACCTATTTTTAATAATTAGCGAAGTTATTTTACAGGCACTAAATGAAAAGTATTTTTAAAGCGGAAGTATCTTTAAGTTCTATAAGATAGTTTTAAATTTTTAATACAAAGAAACTTAACAATTATTGCATCTTTAATCATCATTTTAGTATATGGAAGAAAAAATAACAGAAAAAAATAATAAATAGTACTGTATTCAGATATTTTTAGTATAAAGCTATAATTTTCTTTAAAAATTTTATACATTTTTTATTAATTTTATAATTAAAAATAATTCAACCTTAAGTATAACGCAAATTTTTTTGCTTATGTTCTGCACAGTGCTTTATATTCTGTATTCTTATTAATAGGGAAGTTGATATATGACGATTTCCACCTGTTTGTTGAAATCAGTTTCTGGTTATATATCGTTTATAAAACCGAAGATACCTTCAAAAATTGTTTTTTTTTTTTTCGTTCTAACATAAGCAGATTTGTCATAAATATTTTTCTTAATTTTTTTTTTTTAATCGAAGAAATGGAACCAAAAACAATAGAGTTATTAGGCGGTTTTAACACAGATATCGGTCAAAAGGCGTTTCTGAACTTTTTGAATCTCCAATATAAGTTATGATCATCGTTCTTGTACAGATAGATTATTTAATTTTATTTAAACTAATTTTTGTGTTGTGGTTTCACTTTTTATATAAAATATTTCATATAAAGTTCCAACTTTAAACTATAAGATTTGGCTCAGCTTGAATGATTTCAAATATTTTAAATTAGACCCTAATTGAATAACTTTTTTTTATTTAAAACATCTATTTTGGCTGGCTTTTGATGTGTAAAGTCCTACATGGTTTTCTTTCATGGAAGCCAGATTTTTATTAAAAATTTATATTTTTGTGAAAAGTCTGAAGTTTTTGTGAATATTTTGATTTTTGGATATTCTGTTTTATTTAAACTTTGCAAATATAACATTTTCTTTTTTAAGCTACCGCTTTTTTCATAGTATTATTTACATATTTTATATTAAATTTTGAATTCAATTCAATTTCATATTTATTACATACATATATTTAATTACATACATATATAAATTATGAAATACTCTGTATAGTTTAAAATTTCTTATCCACTAACTAGAGTAATACAATCGGTTGCCTATTTACATAGAGTTGTATTGAAAACAGGGAAAATATTCCAAGTGTATTTAATAATAACCTAATTGAAAATACGACGAAATGTTGGAAAAGCTTTGTCAAAAACAAGGGATTTTGGATACTGAACTAAAATGAATATAATATATGTGTACCAGAGAAAAGTTCAAAACTAAGCGAATAGTTTAGCATAAGCTTTTCTCTTGTATTTTAATGTAACATTCTGTCTTTAATGTTTTTATATTTGGTATTTCGGATTGAATATAAAAGTACATTTTCTATTTAGAAAGAACTATAATTTATTTATTTTAATTAAAATTTCGTAATTTTTAGTTAAGTATTAGTTTCAATTTTTTTTTTTTTCATTAAAATGAGCACAAAAATGTTTGTATTTTTTAGGGTTATTGAAATTTGAATATTTTATATATTAAATTATATTTTAATAGTTTTTATATAAGAAAAGGAAGCTCGGTAATCCGGATAATTTGACAATCCGTGGTCTGCAATCAATTATCCGGATTATCGAGTATTTAGATTGGTTTTTGGTATCTGCAGTAGGGTTGTTACTGTTTTCGCTCTAAATCTATAATTGTTTAGATATGTCAATGAACTATTTACTAATGATGTAAATTATTCTTAAATATAGATTTTCATATAAAATAGAAGATCAAAAATATTTACAATTAAAATATTTTCTCTATTTTTAATTAATGTTATTAAGTATATCTTATTTAAGTATATATTTATTTCTCAACATATAATTTATACATTTTTTGCATTTTTTACCACGTTGTTTTTATCATTTTTCGCATTAAATTATTTTGAAAAAGTTGCACCCCTAATATACTTTATTCTCGTTCATCATCAGCAAACCAACATCAAACGTTTTGAACGTTACATATTTCACACAGTTGAAGACAAAACATAAAAAAAATTCGCAGACATATGACGGCACACACTCTTGCCGTCTTTCGTCTAGACGAAGGAAATTCTTTCACAGATTTTATTCTATTTCACTTTATTGTTTTTTCGCTGCTACCATTTTAAAATTTAGTTTGTGTTTCTCAAAAATTTATTTTTGTCGTCCGTGATGCCGATCTTTTTTGTTTGTTTTCTTTTTATTGAATTTTTCTAACTTTCTGATATTTGGTCTATAGTCTATGTAGTATACATAAGTACTGTTATATTAATTTTATTGAAATATTTTTTATATTCTTATTAAGATACAATTTGAGTCATTAAATATTATAATAATACATGAATCAATGTAAATATGTATCATACAGACATTTACATTGATTCATATGTATGTATGTATGTATGTATGTATGTATGTATGTATGTATGTATGTATGAGAAATTTTTTAAATTTCAAATATCTAAATATAATTATTGGAATATTATAAAGTATAAAATAGTATACATACATACATATTTATTCTTGCCGATGAATTCATAATAGATCTTAAAACTTCTGATCTACGATTTTGATGATATTTATTAGATAACACTAATTCTATTGCGCTCGAACAAATCCGAGCGTGCTCTTGGGCTTATAACTTTTGATGTGGTGAAAAATAAATAATTCCTACATTTGTCATTATGCTCACAAGCAGTGTGCTAAATTTCAAGGTAATAGCAAAACGAGTTTTTCTTAAAGTGGAAATTGAACACAAAAAAAAAAAAAAAAAACATGAAAACACATAATTAAAATTTTTCATAACATCTTATATCGGTCATATAAAACAATTGCTGGGAAGGCATTCATGTAAAAGAATGCCTTCCCAGCAAACAGTATTATACAAAGAATTCATGGTCACAGAATGGAAACCTGGTAGTGGAAAAAATATGGTATCTTCAGGCAGTATGATTCAGACAGACTAGAAAGGATTTTCTGTGGAAGAAAATTTTCATAAAAAATCCTATCAGAAATGCAGTAACGTGAACGTAATTAAGTCGATTTTTTTTCATAATTATCTTTAATGTATAATACGCTATGAAACATTCGCACACGCTGACGTTTTTTAACTTCCTATCCAAGAATTCTTTGTCGCATATGCTTAAGGGATTAGAGCAGAAAAATTTCGTGTAAAAAAAAAAATCCCAAGAAAGCTTTTTATTTTGGACCCCGTATGCATAAGCGAGAAAAAAGGACTTTCTTCTTAAAAAATGGTTCCATTAACACGGAATGGAATTGAACGTGAATATCTCCTCTACCCAAGAAAGTATATTCTAACCGCAGTTTTCAGTCCCTGTATCCGTTGAGTGTATCAGAATATGATAATACATTCTAATATAATATAATATAATATAATATAATATAATATAATATAATATAATATAATATAAT
>MINK01004176.1:0-20568 GCA_001735545.1 Phormia regina
AAAATTTTAAAACCAAATTTTTTTTTTTTTTTTTTTTTTTGTATGGCAATATTTATTTGAAACGAATTTTTCGTTCAACATAGAGAAATGGGCAATAAGTTTGTCATTCCGTTTGTAATTTCAATTTTCATTGAGGAACAAAAAAGTTGATATTTTTCGTATTCTTGTAAGAAATGATGACGTTAAGAACATCTCATTCCATCCGAGTGTCGGTTGAAATGTCGCTTATGAAGCTCACCGAGACCTGATATATATAATATATATTTCAAACGATCGCAAATCCTTTCGAAAATGTTGCTATTGAAATTCAGCAAGATCGGTTTATAAATGGCAGAGATATACTTAAAAACCCAAGTATTAAACCTTGTTTTTGAGTTTCTGAAACCTGTGTTTATGCTATGGACTTTGTTTTTGCAAAGAAATTTCGGATTACTTTTTTTTAACTTATGTTCTGAAAAATTTAAATTAATTGGTTCAATAATAACTGAGATATAGAGCAGAACTCATTTTTGTTTTTTTAAAGTCCTTGTTTAGGCTAAATATTTTTTTATACAAATTGGTCATAAATAGTTTTATGGAATTTGAATTTTGAATCAACCAAATTCGTTCATAAGTAACCGAATTATGGGTCAAAAACTTAAATAAAAAAGTTTTATAATATAAATACACACAAACATGTGTATTAAGCATTGTAATGTACATTTATAAATGTAAAAGTATGAAAGCATACTTTTAGGCTATAATTTTAATTTGTCGGTAATATGCTGAAGGGTATAAACTATTCGCCATTGTCGAATATGGACCCCGATCTTGATCAATTTTACTTTTTTAAGTTTGTAGCAAAAGTGAACACTGATATCGTTTTCAAACAAAAAAATTTGTAAAATTATAAGCGAATCGGATTAAAAAAAGAACCTATGTTACAGTATGAGAAAAAATTTGTTAAATAGGATATTATATGAACATTTATTTAGGATTAACAATTTGTTAAGTGTAAAGGGTGCAAAATATTGCTCTTAAATGTAAAATATTAATTTTAATTGCTAAATATATGCTTAAAATAAATATATACTGCTGGGTTTAAAATATTCAATAAAATAAATCGATGCCAAAATTCTTAAAATTATCTTAAACAGATTGATAGTTATATGTTTTATTTCCTCCGAAAAAAGAAAATATGCAAGTATAATATTTTGCATATTTTTGAAAAATATTAAAAATTATAACATTCAGTGAAAATAAAAAAAGTGTAATTATGTATTATGTTAATTAAGTATTATGAAATGTATTGCCTTTTTAAATATTTAAATAAATAGTGGTGCTTCCTTTTTTATACCTCAGAGACTAGCCCCTACCACTTTCACAAACGATATAGTATAATAAGATGAATAACAATCGCTTGAAACTATTTCACATAATAACTGCTGTAAAGAGTATAATATAGTCGCCCACTTGCTACACTTAGATTTTTTTTAAAAAGTTAACTTTACACTGTAAACATTTTAGCCTTTAAAACGTAATTAAAAGAAAATGTAGAGAAAAAAACAAATACGACTAAATTTAACTTTTAGCAAAAAAAAAAAAAAAAACGAAAAATAATAATAAAAAACAAATAGTATTTTTGTTTCAAAAACAAATAAAATGAAAAAAATAAAGAAAACTTTAGTTTTGTACATATTATTGTTCAAGATGAAGTAGAATTAAAACAAAAACAAAAAAACCAACAAATAAATTCTATATTAAATTAAACATATTCATTAGTTTCTATTTAGAAGTTCATTTATTTTGAGATGATGTGATTTTTTTTTTTTTTAATTTTCTGTTTATTTCAGTAACAAAAATAAAAAATAAAGAAGAACAAACGTAAAAAAAGTTAAAGTTTTGTATGTCAGTAAACAGTTTTAATGTATTTTTCATGTAAATTGTTTTCGCAACAAAACGTTAAAAACGTTTACGTACTTTTTTTGTGAACAAACGAACGATTCCATCCATGAAACAAAAGTCAACTACATGGGCTACAGTGAGAGGCAAGCAAGAGAGCAGCATATAATTTAAGAGAAGCAGAATAAAAAAAAAAAACATTCAATGGTCCTCGAGTAAGGCAAAGATTCTTTATATATATAATGATACTTAGAAAGAAAAATCATATACAAACATATGATTATATTTACAACTGGGTTTTGACACACAAAAACAAAAAAAAAGTTATACAAATTTATATCTTTATATTTAACTAGTTGTATGTATGTATGTACATATATCTGTCTGTCCGTTTGTCTGTCTTTGGATTTCATTTATTTGTCAGAACAAAACATCTCGTTAACTTCTCAAGTAGTTTTTTGTTTTTGCTTTTTATCTTTACTCTTATTCTTATTATTAATTAATTAAATAAATTTTTCAAAAAAAAAAAAAAAGTGTTTTTGTTTATTACACACAAGTTTTTATGTAAAATATTTAACTTGGTCTTTACTTGTTGATAGATAAATAAACTTAAATTTATAATTTAATTTTTTTCTTTGGCCTGGGAAAGAGCAAAAGTTGTTCTTTGCAAATAATTATTATTATTTTTTTTATTTGAAATTTCGTTTTTCTTGTCATTTTCAAATTATTTGAAAATTTTATAAAATTATCAAATAGTTTTAATTACTATAACGTTTATTTAACAACAAACTTAATTGAAAGTTGTAATATAGTCTAATATATATTTTTGCTAATGTCTTAATAAAACTTTTGCTTTAATTTTTTTTATTTTAGCCAACTTTTATTATTATTATTAAAACTTTAATTAAAATTGTATTTTAATTTATAACAGCACGTGTTTGATTTTGTGTTTATTTTGTTTCAAACATTATTCATCCAGTAGCATTTATTTGCTTTAAAAATACTTTGTCATTTAATTTTAAATTTTATGCAAAAGTTTATTTAAGTATTTTTGTAGTAAAGTGTTCTTTTTTTATAAGTATTTAAACGATAATAAAATTTAAATATTTCATAAGTTCTAATTAAATAATGAGTATGCAATTTTAATCTCATAAAAATCGTAGAATATTGTTTAAATCGTTATAGATTTTATGAATTTATTAAATGTTCTTAGAAATGTATTAGAAACTTGGAAAATTATTATTATTTAAATGTGTAATTAGTTAGTGAACTATAGAGAATAGTTTAACCTTTTATAATAATGATAATAAAAAATGTATTTTTATTAATGATTTTATTAAAAAATCATTATTTTTTATGAGTGTTTTCAATTAAAGCTTTAACAGTGACTCACAAAATGAATGTAACAGGTTGGTGTGATTTAAATAGAAAAGATAATAAATTAAAATATATAGTTTATATTTACTTGTGGTTTAAACTGTAATATTTTTCATATATTAAATAAAAATATTAAAACTTGATTTTCAATCAATTTTGGAATAAGTTGAACTAATTTAACATTTTTAAATTAATTATATATTTTTGTAACATGTAACTATTTCTAGATTTTTTCTCTTTCTATAAAAAAAAAACGCAATATCTTAAGACATAGAATTTTAATTTATATTTTATTTAAAGCATACTTTTAGGGGTTATAATTAATCTATAGGTTTTTAATTGTTACCCCAGCAGTTATTAAAATAAACTAGAATAAGTTTTACTATTTTGCACGAAATTTTGTTTTGCAAAATTACACCAACATTTTCATTTGTAATCACACTTTATTCAGTGTACAAATAAATAATTTCGGAGATCTTTAGCCGTAAAAAAAACTTGTTTATTAGAATGTGAATTTGTTTACTTTTAATATCTAAATTGTAATACATTTCTTAATACATTCTTATAATAAAACGCGATCAGGGTTTATATACGGCTATGCCGTTTTTTATACCCTTCACTATCTTACCGACAAAAAAGCTTTTCGCCTAAAAGTATACTTTCTTACTTTTGCATTTATTTACGAAGCTTTTGCATTTATTTACGAAGGATTTCCGATCGTTTGATATATATATTATATATGTCAATTATGGGAGGGCTTTATAAACGCCATTTCAACCGACACACAAACGGGCGGAATTGGTTCTATCATCATTATTTCTAACAAGGATCCACAAATTTACATTTTTTTTATTCTCCTTTTACACCTATGGTTAAAATAATTTCAAAATTGTTTATTTTCAATAAATAATGTTAGACGTCCTTCAAAAGAATCTAAATTAATTTAATCTAAAACACTTTATTTATTGTTATTAATTTGAAGTCAAGTTAATGGAACTTTTTACAAAACAAAAAAATGAATGAAAATTAATAATATTTATAAATACATCAATAACAATTTGTAAGATCATCTAACGGTATAATTATTAGAAATAAAAATAAATTGATATTGTTTATAATAAGTGAAAAAAGTTAAAGTTCAATGTAATAAAATTTAAATGTAGCCACAAATAACTCAACGATATGCTATTAATATTTACTATTATAAATCATTAACATTTTACTTTTTTATTTTTTTAATATTTAATATATATATATTTTTTTTTTAATTTATGGTTAAATAATAAAAAACATTTAAATTTTATAAAACAAAAGAAATATTTTTGCAGCCATAAATTTAATAAAATTAACTAATTAATTATAAAAAGTTAAACAAAATGTGGTCATATATTTTGGGAAAATTTTTTAAAATAAATTTAAAATCCAAATCTTGGGATTTAGTTGGGGTTGACTGATTTGCAGACTTAACTGAAAATTTATTACAAGAATTTTATTAAACAAAGCGTAGATAGATTAAAGATAAAATATAATTAATATGTTGAATATTTTTTTTGTTTTAGTTAAATGCATATTTTGTTTGTATGTGTGTGTGTTTTTGGAAGTATTTTTTGTTATATTATACATTTTTTTTAAATATTTTAATGTTTGTGATTTTTTTTTTTTAACTTTTTCAGGTTGAATAACATTTTAATGCTTTGGGTTGAACTAATTGTTCAATAATTACTAAGTATTTAGTATAAAAGTTTTATCAAGATTATTTTGTTTTTTATTTTTAGTAGAGCTGAATCAAATGACTGTTTTAAACTAATTTTAACTAAAAGGTCAGTTAATTAAAATAATTAAATCATTATTGAAAGTTTTAAAAATGTTTATGAATTTTAAAATCTATTATTTATATTTATTTTTTTTGGGAATTGTTTAAAAGAAATGAAATAGAATTGAAAATAAAAAATTATAATATTATTCTGAATGTATAATGAAATCTGTGGTATTAAGTAAAACTTTATCTTTTTAAATATATCGATAAATTGAAAGGAAAAATACCCAGCAAAAAATTTATTTATATGGGAAGATTGTAAGTAATATTGAAGACCAATAAACTTTACTTATTATTTTAACAGAATTACTAATAATTTTTTTGTTCAAGTTGACCAAAAAATTCATGACCTCTACTTACAGGAAGTAAAAACAATTAACTAGTTATTTATCAGCTACAAAAAAAAGAAAAAAAATGTAAATAGCTAGAACTTATTTGTGTGTTTAAAGTAATGACAATTATAAGGACCCCTACTTACTAAGTAACATATGTAATAAATACTAACTATAACTTAAATTCAAAAAAAATCTTGCTGATTACACAGGAAAACTGTCAAAGATCAAAATTTTATTCTTTAATTATAATGATAAATTTGTAGCCAATCAAATAAGACCACAATTAAGTAAAATCAATACAAAAGTTTGGAAAAAATCATTAAAATAAAAAGAAAATCTATAATTTTTTCTCAAATCTGTTAAAATAATCACTAAAAAGTTATATAGAAAAATTAAAAATAAAAAAAAACGTGATTATTTAAAATTTTTTTATGTAACTTGAATTTGTAAATAAATTCAAAACTTATGTATTGATTTTATATCTTATTTTATTAGCAACAAATTTATATTTATGTTAAAAGAATAATAATTTAAAATTTTTAGCACTTTCGATTTTTATGATTTTTTTTTGAAAAAAATAAATTTTCCTAATTTTGTATAAAATTTTAATTTTTTTCAGAAAAAAGACTTAATATCTTCCTAACTGTTGACTTTATCAAAAATTATTGTTTGAAAGACTTGAGAATAATTTTAATAAAAAATTGTTGATATATTTTTTATTATAATCGGACAAGTAGTTTTCGAGATATGCTTCAATATATAATGAAACCTTCTTAATATTACAAATCGAATTTTATAGAACTATAGTCAATTCGAATAAAATGAGTTAGAGGCTTAGTACTTATGTATAACGTGTATCCGAATTTTTTAGTTTTTTCATTTTGTAACTCTGTGTTATCCAATCTTCGATCACATTAGGCAAATATTTGATAGTGTAATGTTTATTTTGTAGTTTTTTCGCTAGATATGTAGTCAATTCGTAAAAAGTAGACTAGAGGCTTATAACATGTATTCGAATTGTGTGAGAAACCTTGTGTGTTATCTAATTTTTGTTCACATTAGGCAAATATTTGACATTGCAATATTTATTTATTATTATTTTTTTTTTTTTTTTTCAAGATTTTTTTGNNATTATTATTTTTTTTTTTTTTTTGCAAGATTTTTTTAAATTAAAATTTAATTCTTTTGTTTTAAAAACTTTAATAATATTTTTAATTTACTGCAAAAAATCGTTATTATTTGTTTTATTCATATATTTATGTCACTGTACCTATTATTATTTCCTTGTAATGTTTAATCAGTTAGAGATGTGTAATTGATATAAATATATTGAAGTTGAAATCAAGAGATTTTTGATAAATTATTTTATTTTTTTATTATTTATTCACACTATTTTCCGTCGGTATAGGGAAATGAAATTGAATATTAATCGTTTTAAATTAGTTAAGAATCATTAAAGAAATCTTTTCTTAAATCTCAAATGTGTGTTACTAAAACATGCGAAAAAGTTTTATATTTTAAATAATTATGAATTCTTTTAATACCTGAAACTAACAAACCTTTACTAGTAGTTTGTCTTCCTAAAAGATTATTATTAACTAATAATGATCTGTTTTACATTTAAGTCGTGGTTTTAATTAACAGCTGTTGAGTTTATAATTTTAGTTTAAGATTAAACACCTTTAAACAAAATTCTAATAATTATAATCCCTAAAAGGGGTTAAGACGAATGCTTTAAATTAGGGATTAAAGAAAAGATTAAGGATTAAAGAAAATTGAGAAAAAAACTTAAGTGGGTTTGAAAATAGGTAAACAATTTTGATATATTTTTTTCATAATTTTTAGTGTAATGAAAGGAATGGAAGGTACTAAAGATGAATATTGTCTAAAAGAATTGGATCATATAATCAGACTATTAAACTAAAATTAGTTACTTTAAAGGAATTTTTAATTTGAAAAATTTTAAAATAAAATATATTTTTTGTTAAGAACAATAATATTAAATTCATTTTTAAATTCATGCTACTTTGACTATAACATAATAACTTTGTTACTATAATTTCAAAATTATTTTTTTTAATTTTGATTTGTTATAGTTTTTAATATTAAAGTTCATTGTTTGTTATTTTTACGTAGTTATTAGAGACAATTAAATTCGATTAAAAATATTAATTTTAAATAATTCTACATATTCTTTTACTAGGAACAAGGAAATGAAAACAATGTAAAATAATTTAAAACCTAAAAATATGAAAATATTAAAAACCCTAAACAAGATTTACTATAAAAAAAATAATCCAATATCTAATTTTTGAAATAAAAAAGTCATATAAAAATAAGAACTTGCAACTCCAATCGCAATTTTGCAAAATTTAATAAAATACCGTCGGCAAATAATAATCGTTATTTTGCTTGCACTAATATTTTCTTTGAACAATGTTGCCCTTGATGCTGATTTTTTCCCTCATTAAAAAACTTTGTATATAAAAAATAATGATTTTATTTTTTATTAATTACTCACTTATAACATCATGTCCATGACAATCTAAATCCAGGTGATGATTCATCACCAGCGACGGTTGTAATCCAGTTTGATTGTGATTGTGCAAGGGAAGCTGGTGAGCCAAATGGCCACCAATCTCTGCCATTACCATATATTATGTTTAAAACAGGCGTTTTGTTAAAAAAATATTGAAAATTTATTTATATAATTTAAGAACTTTTTCAAAAGTATCCGTTAATCCTTTATTTAGGGCGTTATTTGTATTTATGTTAATTTTTCTGTTGAGATTTTGTTTTGAAATCGGGAATATATTTTTTTTATTTTTATTATTTTTTTCTGTGTTGAAAATATTGAGCAATTTTTTGTAAAAGATTTAAATTTGTTTGCTTGTGGTTGGTTATTAATAATTTTTTTTTTATTATTTTCTAAGGCACTAAATATTTGTTTTCTTTTTTATGATTATTAATTTTTTATTATTAAATTGTGTTTATTTTTTTTTTTTAATGATGTTTTATATAATTTTTTTTGTAGTTTTGCAAAAATTTTTTATTATTATTTTATTTTGAAATATTTTTATTTTCTTTTCTAGTTTAGCTGTCACTTTTATTTAAAATATTTTGTTATTTATTTGAAACACGCGTGTTTGTTTTTTTATTTATTTTTTTGAAAAATTCTATAAAAAAAGTAACAAAAACAACAAAATAATAAAAAAAAATGATTTTTTGTCGTCGCTTGTTAGAATATCTTAAAACGCGCGGTTTACACGGTTTTATTTACGGTCTACGGACAACCAGGGTTGTATTTTGTTGTATGACATTTAGAAACAGCGTCTACTGTCAACGAAGTAACGTTAGCGCAGCAAAGTCTCACGTACAACTAAACCGGCCTTATGTTCTGCCCAGTGCTGTGTGTTGAAAACCAGAGGTGCTGGTTTTTTCTCTTCCTCTTTGTCCTCGTCTTCCGTTCACAAACCGCTTTTCGATTTGTATTGTTGTTGTATTGTTAATACGTTTGTGGTAATGTGAAGCAGTCAAACAACTACAGAAACTGTCTATATAAAACCACCCTCTTTTTCGAACATAATGCTAATGCTATCTCTTTCTATTTCGTTTCAATATTTATAACAACACCCAAGAGTGAAGAGTTGAAAATGTAGTATCGGAAACCAGTTTATTGTTTAATATTCGAAAGGGGAAGTAAGAGTAGGGTGTTTGTTTAAGGTTTATGTTCGAATTTTTTTATATAAACAGGTGTCGTTTCGTGTATACGAGACTACTTGTCTCTTTTACTCTGCTGGCGTTTGTTAGGAATTTATTAAGATTCTAGTAAAACGCATTTTATTGTGCACTTGTTTTCGCTTGCAATTCGATGTCGTATACATTCTGTATTTTTGTTATATTTTTATTATTTCCGTTTTTAGTATTTTTTTGTACATTTTTTTGTAAATGGCGTCTTAACGGACCAATCGTCTCTGTTAACAGAGCATGCGCCTACTTTTATGGAGTTTTTCGAATTGTTTTGTATTCTCTGTTTTTGTTATTTCTTTGAGTTGTTGAGTTGCGTTGAGTGTGTATTTTACAGATCGCCTGTATGTGCCCCACCTTCCAATTAGACTTTGTCAAGAGTTTTCCTTTTTAGAAATTTTTGTTGTTTTTTTCTACTTTATATTCGAATAGTTGCGTTTGCATAGAAAAAAATCTGTAACGATTTTAGTTTTTTTGAAATATTCTTCGAAAGTTGGTTTATTTACGCTCAGTTTAGTGGAATTTAAAGATTTTTGCTAAATTTTAAATATTGTCTTTTTTGCTTTTTTTCAAAATTGCACCACAAAAGCTTTAAGTTGTTGCTGTAAAGAGTTTTAAGCGTTTTTGTTTTAGGAAAGAGCGTTTGTTAAAGAAAACTTAAAAACAACTCCCTTGAGTTGGAGTCATAATGTTGAAATCTAAGGCAGTCGAGGGTTTTCTTTGGTTATTGTTTCTTTTTTTTATTCTGTTGTTGTTGTTCTCTCAAAAGTCTTTAGTTTTTGTTAACGTTTATTTTCTCCATTTTTCTTGTTTTTTTTTTTTTTGTTTTTGCATTTTGCTCAAAAATATTGTTTTACAAAATGGTTGTTGCACTTGTTCCTGCTCTCGCCTAAACATCACACTCATACAATTTGAAAATGTCTGCACCCTAAATAAACAAAAAGCTGCACAAAAGAAATAAATTAGAAAAAACCCAGAAGCAAAAAATTATCTTGAATTTGCATGTTGCCACCAAATTGTGGGTTGTTCTTTTGTATTTGTTGTTGTTGCTGATTCGAAAGCCTAAGAGTTGCTAGTTGTCATTATTTTTCCCAACAAGTGTTGCTGTTGCATTTATCGCTACATTGCTTTTACATTGTTGTTGCTGTTGTTCTCCTTCTATACCACAAGGACTCCATTTATGCCACCTTTTACATACACATACATAAGTACATACATATTAAAAATCTCTTTACACTATTTGTTTGCAACCAGCAACAATATTACCATTCGTACAAATTGCAATTCTCCTCATCTTCTTTATAATTATTGATCTTTTGATTTTGTGCCTGTTTGTTTGAATGTCTATCTGTTTATTTGTCTGTCCGTCCGTTCTTCCTTCTGTCTGCCTACAAGGCCTGCGGTAGTTGTTGTTTATTGTCGTTGCTCTTGTCGTACGTTTTTGTTTAAAATTTTAATGAATATTTGTGTCTGTATCGGGGTGTGTGTGTGTATTTGTCTTTTTTTATTGTTAAATGAGCTCCAATGTATTGTGTTCCAATAGAATGGGACACAATTGTTGCCAAAGAAATGTACTCACATATTTATAGACGTGCAAGATACATACATATGTACATATGTATGTACATACGTATACCTTTCAATGGATATTGGTTTTATTTGTGTGTATACGTATGTAATGACAAATGTTGTTGCATATGTATTATAAATTACAATAAATCATGATACAGTGTAACGATTTATAGCAGCAAACAATTATTTTTTGGCAATATATATCTTGTGATACAATTTACATTCATATGATGATACCTATAAGTTTTTTTAGCTACGAAAATCCAGGGTTATGTGGTAATCAGTGTTGCCAGGACTTGAGAAAAAAATAAGCTAAATTGGACTTTAAAAGATGTCAGAAAAGGCTAAATGTCCCAAAAAATAAAGCCAGAAAAAAACTCAAATATTGTCTTATATTAGTGAATTTATAAATTTAACATTAATAGTTTCTATTGGATAATAAAATAGTTTGTTGATCTCGTAACCTTTAAAAAATATTTCGTTTACCATTTTTAATCACAACCATGTTGATCAACCATGTTTGATCAAAATGAGTGACAAAAAGGATGTCCGTGCTATAAATTATTAAAAAAATTCAAAAAATCCAAATTGGTCCAACAAATAATTGACCAAAGTATTAAATGTCTGCTGTTAAACTGTTTCCAATGTTAATAAATAGTATCTGGAGAATTCGACCATTGATAGGCAATATGGTTGGGGGAAAAAAGGTCTACATTTCTTACCAAAATTCTCATGTTGTAAAAAGCACGACGGAACGCATGTACGGACAGATTATTTGCAGCTTCCTAGTCAAAATTTATATGTTGATGATGCTCGAGAATATGTTCAGATAAGTTTAGTTGCGAAAAGGTTTCGAAATTTTCTACAGAAATCCTGGTTTGGCAAGAATTATGCAGTTGTGGAAAGAGAAGCAAGTTATTAGCTCTATATATACCTAAAACTACAACAAAGAATGTTTACAAAATGTTTTTCCTTTCATAAAAGAGCTCAATGGATTGGGCTTTTGTGAAAAGAAAATTGAAGAGAATCAAATAGGTGTTCCAAAATATTTAAAATTTTAAAAGGAGGTCAGATACTTCCGAAAAAGTGGCTGAAAAAACTATCAAATCTCAAATGAAAGATTTACCGGAAGAGGTCTACAAATTCATAAATAGTGGTTGGAAGAATAAAAATTATATTTTGCTATGATCTGCGGCATGTTAACAATTAAAAAAAAACAATGATGAAACGTTTCCAAGGATTATTCGATCGCACTACTTACATATATTCTTCTTTTGTAGGATAATTAAATGTACCTTAAGGGACTCCAAATGCACTTTAATGGTTAATGACAACAGCAGTCTTATCTAAAATTATATTTAAGTCGAACGACGATTCTGGCATTTAATCTTTCTAGTATAAGGCTTAGAACTCAAGGTGGCAGATACATATCGGGCATTTAACTTAATCAACAAGAAAAATAAATCTATTATTTTGGACATTTTCATGCACTCCCTAAAATATTTCTATAGAACCCATTCTCCTAGACAAATAAGTTCCTACAACATACGAAATTTAATTGTGCAGCATTACAAGACTGCATACTAAGATTTCTGTCAGTGTCATAATAAATTTGATTAGTTTTTGCAGGAGTTAGAATTGGTTTTAGTGTGAACAATAATATAATTATAAATTCGTTCCTAAAGGATTGAGTAGAATTTGTACCTTTTGAATCATTTGGAGTATATTTTTTATATCGTTATTTTAAGGGTATTATAATGAACCTAAAAGGTCTCCGAGTGCACTCGTTTATATTGAAATGCCTTTGTTATGTGATGTTAATGTCCCGTTTATTTACGGGAAGGATTTTTGCGCAATTATCCAAAATTTATCAGTGGATACCGATTTGTATCAGTCGGTTTCGATGAGTGATTAGCGAACCCGTAGCAAATTCTTATCTCGTTTGAACCGCAATTACAACATCAAACCTTAGAGTATATATGAAAACTTGTGTTAAGTAAGTGAGAATTATAAAGTGGTATACCAAACTGAAATAGAATAACAATAATTTTAATTTTTATTAAAAAAAAAAATTGCATGAACATAGCTTGAAGCGAAGTACTTCAAAAGAAAATAGAAGTAAAAAAGAAAACACATCCTACCAATGACAACCATGGGTTAAAAAAGAACTTTTTCGACATAGTAGTCTTGGAATGACAAATCTAATTATTACCCATCTATTTCTAATGTTGGGTATAAAGAGTTCTTTCTTTAGCATATAACATAATAATGCTGGTAATATTACGATCTTAGACGGTTTAAACATACCAATGTAATGTTGTTGTACATAATGTACACTGTGCCAACTATACGCCATTTTATTTTAGATTAAATTCCTCATTTTTTAAACCAGAACGAACGATTTGTTGCTAAAATATTATTCAAGTTTTACTAAAGTTTTAACTTACTGGAATGTAAAAAAAAAGAAAAATAACAATGTGGTTGTTGTATGGCAACTAGTTTGTCAGTTCATTGACTTCCGTTTAAGGGGAGTTTTATATTTTCTCCTCCTCGGTCAACTCCTCTAATTTTAATCTTCCCCTCTTACTTAATGGTAAGTATTTTCAGATAGTCATCACCATTAAATGCTTCCATAATAATTTTGAATTTTATTTTCATTCTCTTTCATTTAAGTTAATGATGATTTGTAGTCCATTTTTCGTTTCCTTTTACAAAATTTATTTTTGTTTTAATTTTTTTCCACTTTGTCTTTTCTGCGTTTTTCAAGGTCATTAAATTAAAAAAAAAAAAAATGATTTAAATTTCACTTTAGTCTGTGTCTCCCTATAGACCTTCATTAAATGTTTGTTGCTGCTGATGTTTTCATTTTAGTTGTAGTAGTTGTTGTTGGTGTTTTCATTATCCTGTAACTGTTGTTTGCATGTGTTTTACTTACTTCCTTCCGTTGTCCATTGAACTAAGTTACCAGCTACTAACAAATCAACTCAGTCAACCAACCAACCAACCATTAAACTGAGTGACCAACAACAGCAGACAAAGAGACAGACTGACGGACAGACGGAATAATAAACAAAATGACCAAATGACTAAACGACAAATAGACAGATAAATAAACAAGCAAACTTACTGTCTGTTTTGACTGAATTAAATGACTGACTAAGCAACGATTTCATCCATTCAGTCGTCCATCTAGTCAACCATGTTGCAAATCAGCTGTTCATGCGCTTCCAAAAACTTAATTAGGTTTCTCCATTCGTCCATTTCATATACGAGCAGTATTCATTAATTGGGTTAATTGAAGTTCTGGTGATTCGTTACTGTTCTAATTTTAACTTTTAAAACATAAAGTGTACATTTGTTTATAGTGTGTATTATATTTATATGTACATGTATATTGTACATACTATATAAGTATGTATATAAATAAGTAAATATATATACATACATATTTATATTTGTACACATGAAAGTACATGCTCTTCTAAACGTAAGTATCTGTTGAATTTTTCAATGTAAATTTACACACGTGTAGACTTGTCAAACATTAAGTTGCATAACAATGTAAATGTAAATATTGTCTTCGTTTACTTTTAATATTAGATTGTATTTGTTTTATTTTCTTTATTAAATTATTATAAAAATTCAATTGAATGTAATTTTTGTTATTTATATCTATGATTCTCTTTAAAAAAACTAAATATGCAAAAAGGAGGTACAAAAAGTATTAAAATTATTTATTTGCGAAACCTCTTGTTAACTTCAAAACTACTAGAAACATTCTAAAACACATACATAGAAAAAAGTCACCAATTAACAAATATATAAGAAAATAATTTATTCAATTAAAAACATTAATTTAAATTTGCACTTCTCACCATAATGATTATATAAAATTACTAAAAAATATTTCCAATTTATAAATTAATTAGTTCAGTCAAGTAGATGATTGAATGAATTAAAAATACTTTAATTTTATTATTATTTACATATGTTTTTATTAATTTTTTAAGCAAAATTAAGCTACTATGTTAATTGAAACAAAGGCGTTAATATTTTTTTCTGTGTAAATTAATTAAAAAACTACACAGAGGAAATAGATTCAGTGTGCAAACGAATTTTTAGCCAATCGAATTTGGTCCTTTTCACGTACTATCTAAAATTCGTTTGCACAGATCGAATTATTCGTTTACTTCCAATAAATAATATTGGTAGAGATCAGCAAAATACAATAGAAAAAACTGATATCAGTGGTAGAGCAACAGAAAAATAAAATATTTTGGTTCCCCCAAACCCAAATTCATTCCAGTGAAAAAATATATCAGATTATTTTTATATTTTACATACGTATATATATTTTTTAATTTTTAAAACATAAATAATTAAATCATTTACAATACATATATAAATACCATTTATTATATTCAGAGACATTTTCTAATAGATTTCGAAAACAATAAGCCGTTAGCACACGTAAATAATAAAATGCATTTATTTTAATATTTCATATCTTATTAAATTTTTAAAAAAAAATTTCAAAAATAAATATTTTTTATTATCATTATCTTTTATATTTTGTAATTATAAACGAATAATGTACTAACTGAAAACACGATCAATACATAAAATTTCATAAATATATTACAAATTATTGATTGGAAATAGTAATACTAAGAATCAATACATGAAATCAATTCGGTTGTGTCAGCCGAATTTAATAAATATATTTTTATAACATTTTCATTTTCGTTTACTTTGTTGATTGAAATTTTGTTTTTATTCGGATTTTTTTCCTTTTTAATTATTCAGATTTTTGGAGAGCATATGGTCTAGCAACCTGGCGCCTTTGAAATATAATTTGTAAATTTATTTATAGAATGTACCATTAATAAATAAATAAATATTTAAACCAATTGCAATTGTTTGTAATAATTAACTTCGATGTTTTGATATAAAAACCATCTCATAATGAAGTTAACTTTCTTTTGATATAAATCACCACACATTTGTTGTATACTGTCTTGAGGCACATTGTAGTGAATCTGGGTTATTGTCACTAAAAATTCTTTGAAATTTGGTAGAGAAATTTACGCTTATAAAGAAATGATCATCAAAATCTGACTATATATATAGATGTGTAATATATATTGCAGTCCTCATCTATTTCTTACATTACTATTTAATACGACAAACTGTAATGGAGATATCAAACACATTTTCTGAAAAAAAAAAAAATAAATTTCATACAAAATTGCAAGAATAATAATAATAATAATTTATACTCGAAAGTGTTAAAAATTATTTTTTTTTCTTTGATCATATCACGGTTTAAAAAACGAAAAAATGTTAAAAACTTCACAACCGATTACCTATTTATCTTTATTTGTAGCTGCATGTTAAAGACAACTATATTACCTTCATAACAATATCCACATAGTTTTTTAGATCAAAAGTTCGAAAGTCATAGCTGGAGATAAAAAATAAAACTGTTATATCCGTTATTTTTAAAATTCTTAAAAAAATTATATATTATTGACACAACCATATGGATATAAAATTTCAAGTTGGAGCCTTATTTATTTTAGGAGATATGAATAAAATCTAATTAATTATTAATAACGTTAATAAAAGTTAATTTAAGTGTAGTTTTAAAAACAAGGACATTACCTTAAAAATTATATATAGTAAGTCACTTTAGATCGAAAAAGTTCAAAGCTCAAAATAACACTTACAAGAAATAAAACATTGTATCTTCGAAAACGATATTTTTAAAATGCTAAAAAATTAAAAAAAAAATTTAAATTATTTTTGTAAATATTTTATATTTTACATACAAAAAATTATTTTCTTTTCTGTATTTTGCTCCATATCAACTAAACCAATAGAGGCTCCAAATTTGGCACAAATATAGAATAGAGTTACATTACAAAAATATGTATGTATTTTTTTAATAATTTTAAAATATCGTCTTTTGACATATTAAGCTTAAATCTGTATATTATTAATTTAAACCTTTGAGTTTTCTAAGTAAAAAAAAGAGTTTGTTTGGCTTTTTATATTAAATGAAATAAAAATAAGAATTGTACAATGTATGTTTTAGAAGTTATGATCAATAAAGTGTGATTATTTTTGGAAAAAAATCTGATCTCCTCTCAGTGGAATACACATTTTAAAATTGTTATTGATTCTTGCTATAAGTGGACGTATGTATTTTCCGCTTTATGTTATTAAGATGAAAATTAGTTTGAATTTGTTGCAAATTTTCTCCTCACATGCAATTTTCCCCCAAAATTTTAATTTATAATTTATAATTTTGAACAAATTTCTGTTATTTTTTGTTAACACACCTTTAATTTGACAATGTTTATACATGATGCTGATAACACAAAATTTCATATTTCATATCTCCTGATTGATATGATATCTTAAATACAAAATATTGTCAACATTTTTTTCCAAAAATATTATTTCTTATTTCTTTAATTTCTGATAAACAAAACGAGCTATATGAGCATTTTATAGCACACATTACAAATAAATTAAGACAAAACTGGCTATCTACCATAACCTCGCAAATAATGGTGTTAAAAGATTTATTTTTCTGTGCGAGGTTTAGTAGACGTAATATTAATTAATTAATTAATGAATAACTCGATTGAGTGAAATAAACCGTTTTCATGTTCTTTTGATAAATTTGGGTTTTTAAAATAAGCCCTCGCTTTGTAGGGTAGAAAGGAGAGCATTCGACATTTATGTCAATTGTCTTTAAAACAAAGAAAATTTTTTTATTTTAATATTTGGTCCGATTTAACGTTTTAATCAGATACGAAGCTCTTACTATCTGAAGATCATCGCAATGCTAATTAAATTCAAATAAATATCATTAAGATATTTTGTCATGCATAGATTTTGGGTCGCAATTGTTAATTAATTTTTGATTTATTTTATACAAAACTCAAATAAATAAATTATAAAATAAAAAAACATCATATATTGGAAAATGTATCTGCCCCCATTATTAAGCTAATCTACCCCATGTGATGGGATTGTTTCGACGTATTTGGTCACTTCACAATTTCATAATAAAAATTAACTTAATACCAGTGAAAGTTTATTGATATCGTAAACCGTTTTAGGTAAAAAAATGGCGAATGCTCCCCAGTCTACCCTACTTATATAGAATAATTTAGCACTAAACTTTGTTGAAATATAAAATTTTTCAGAATCATATTTTGTAAACGCCTAAAAAATAATAAAAAATATTGTTTTTAGATATTAGCACAGATATTAGCACAAGATAATAGGTTTTCCATACTTTAAAACTTATTTTGTTATCCCACATCTACTTGACTTGTCTATTTACTATTAACATGATGTTAATGAGCATTAATGTTAAATGTTTCATGTAAAATATAGACAGCAAACTGGAATATACTCCGAAGTACTCCTTCGAGTGATTTGATATTCTCAAACGATTATTTGATTATTCCATAATTTGAAATTTATATTTTTCAATGAATATATATTTTGGAGAGAAAATGTCCAAGACTTAGGTACACAGAAAAAAAGAAAAAATCGACTTCAATTACGATATTGCTTATATTAATGATGCTCCGATCATCAAAATGATAATATTAATAACTGTAATAATTGATTTTATTATTACTGCTTTTTCTTATTACTGCTTTTTCTTAATTTGAATTTATTTTATATCTAAATTTTTATAGACAAGTCTTTTATTTTACTTTATAGTTTTAACTGTTAATTTATTTAAAAAATAATATTTAGACTAATAAGAAAATTAATTATATTAATAAATAATATAATTAAATTTCAATACAAAATCAATTAATAATTTTATTAAAAAAATAAGTTGAAATATTTTTTCTGGTAATGAAATATATTTTAGCAAAAATTTATCTTGTACTTTTTTCTCATTAATCATTTGCAGCTAAATTTAAAATAAATGATTTATGATTGATAAACGTTTACTAACATTTTCTTATGGAAATTTACATAAAAAAAGTAAGTAAACCTTTATTAATTATACATTATTTTTTGTGAATGCGGCTGTTGGATGTGATTTAATACCGCATTTTTTAAATAATTTAATTAATGTAAATTAATAAATATGCAAATAATTTTAGTACTCTCAGTGAAAAAAAAAACGTATTTACTATTTCAAATTTATTTTGATACCCAAAAATAGTTATTTTCATTTTCCATCTCTGGTATGTATTAGTGTATATCAAAATTATGTGTTAAAAACTTGATTTTGAATGAGTTACTACTTATAAAGTTGAATTTTAAAATATATAACTATTTTTACTTTTTATTTTTATTTTAACATTTAATTTTCGATAAATTAAATGATAAAGTATAAAGTTATATTAGTTTTTATTTATGCATATGTATGTATGTGTGATGTATTTACATAAAAAAGTAAACCTAGATACGCACAATTTATTTACGAATAAAAATCAGCGGAAATAAAAACAAAAGTAAATTAAATTCTCTAATGTAAATTATATAAGACAAATATTTTATATAAAATTTATTATATTGTAAAGAGGTATTTGATGTAAAATAATTCCGATTTCTTTAAAAGTCAATAGTATTTATTGCAATTTGTATAATTTACATATTTATATTTAAATTGCTGCTTAAAATTGTATTTTTTATATTTTATTTAACTAAAACATTTATTGCAACAAAATATTTACACTTTCTCTCTTTCTGCTTAAATAATTATTTACTTGTTTTTTCAATTTTGCACAAAAAGTGTTCATTAAATATTCCCACACATACAAACACAACCATCAACATTTCGGACAGTTTTCTAATTAAAACAATTGCAACATTTAGCGTAAATAATAAAAGGAAGAGGGAGAGGGAGAAGAAAAAAACCAACAATTACTAAATAGAATGCAATATTTCAATTGATGGATTAGGAGCAGACATTTAAGGTTGAATGGATAAATGAATGAACGAATGGCTGACTGACTAACTGACACATTACACGGTTTCCGAAATTGGCATTTTTATGGAGAACATCAAATGCAACTAGAATTAAATATAGACAACTACATACATACATATGTAAATACATATATACTGCATACAACTACAACAAAGAAATGAATCTAAAACAGAATAAAGGTGATGAATATAAAATGAAAATCGATTGAATACAAAACAAACAGAACAAACAAAAAAAAGCAGACAAATTAAAACCAAACGCGTAACTTTGCATGACAAATGAATTGAAGAGTCAGTCGGTAACACTAAATGGATGAAAGGATAAATTTATAACGAATAAAAAAAAAAAAAACAGAGAGTGAAAAAAAACATGGAGTAGTAAATATTAAAAGTGTATATCTGTATGTATTTATGTGTTGGGAGACAAAACAATAACAATAAGAAACAGCAGCAACAATAAAACATTAAATAACAACAATAATAACAAATGCTCAATTGTGTTGTCATCAACAATGGCAACCCAAAACAAAATAAAAATGAATATTGCGTTTTTTTTTTTTTGCTTCAAAATTTATAATAAAAAAGGTAACAACAGCAATAACGACAAGAACAGCCAAACAATCCAATATTTTAACCAAACAATTCAAAATGGTAAAAAAAAGAAATAAACACATACATACATACATACATACATACATACATACATACATACATACATACAACCCAATAAAAAATATTTATATACATATGTACATGTGTGTATACAAATAAATTTAATTTGATATCAACAGCAACAACATTATTATTACGATAAATGTCTAAAAAGTCCTTTGCAGTCTTATATATTTCTATACTGTTAAAGGA